>VYZQ01000016.1:81664-97136 GCA_013400655.1 Mystacornis crossleyi
TTTGAATAGCCGAGATCTCTTTTGTAGGGTACATCCAAACATCTTTCTCTACTTTGTCCTGACAGGTCACAAAGCATTTACCACTTTTCTTAATCCCATCCCACAACATGTGCTATATCTCTCAGGTTGATCCTTCTCATTCTCTGTAATTCAGAAGCCAGAAACAGACATCCCTCTTTGTATTGCAACATGCTCCCATCAGATTATTCAGAACAAAAACAATTCCTAATCTGGATTATACACCAGGGAAAAAAAAGGGAAATTTTATTGCAGCTTTCAAACTGCCGCATGCCATAACCTTGCACAGAGCAGCAGGGCCACTTTGTTGACTCAAGATAGGAAGGTATGTGGCTGTGACACGTGGGTCTTGTTAGCAGAAATGCACAGCTAAAAAAGTTCTTTGTGTCCTCCCTTTCAAACAAGCAAGATTGAAGTGTAAGACATCTTGTAAAGTAAAGCCGTAGAAGTGTAAAATGCCTAAAAAGGCTCAGTGTTTGACATTGCTTAGTTTTAGATTACAAATGAAATAATCCCAGTCTGTCTCCAACCCAGAAAGCAGAAACTTTGCACATGCTTTGGCCTGTATCTCCATGTGAGCCACATTATGAGAGTTACCTGATGCACAGCCCCACATTACTTCGGTCTCCTGCTTGAATTCCAAACAAAACAGAAAACCTCCCAAGAAACACCCACCAAAACAAACAAAAAANGCAAGCCCAGGTCCTGTATCACTCCTATCACATGCCAACATAACAGAGAGCCCTGTGCTGTGGGTACTGTCAGAACTATTCATTTGCTCCAGTTCTGTGAAGGTTGTGGCTTAAGTCCTTAACTCCATGTGAATCCTTATGTCAAATTTCTCCATTGCTTGAAAGCTGTGTTGAAGGCCCCAAAGAGCATGACCCCGCTTTTTCCCAAAAGCTATAGAGAAGGGAACGGAGAAGTAACTTCTCTGAGGACCTCCCAAAGGAGACCTGACCTGCCAGACAGCAGACACCCTGCCACTGCCTTCCCTGGAGAATGAACCAAGCAATAATAATGTCAAGTAACATCTGCCTGCGTAATTATCTATGCCTTCCAAAGCAGTGCTATTCAGTTCTACAGAAGTTGTGGTTATGCTTTGAAAGCTTTTCTTTTCAAACAGTCCCAGGTTTGTTCCAAGCTCTTTCCACATTTCACAGGATTGCATATATTGTGGTTGGGCTGAACTGCTTTAAGATAATAGTTCAGCCGTGACCTTTCCTTCAGACAAGCGATCACTTTATGTCCTGAAAAACACATATCAGACCAGACATTACTTCTGGGAACCATATCTGTCTGCTGATCCTCTAAGACTAAATTAACTCAGCTGTTTAAGGACCACAGCCTTGCAGACCAGCTCTGTCATTACAACTATAAGATAATGGCCCTGGACTGTACCTGTGACTTTAGATTCAGAAAGAAGAAATGCAGAGTGGGTGTTACCAGGCCACCCACTCAGTCCTGGTCTGCAGACCAAGCCTCCCAGTAAAACAATTCATAAACAAGTCCTTCTTCTCATCTCCCTCTGCAGATACCCATGGATGCCAGATGGATCTGACACACTGGCATCTAGGACATAACTCCACAAGCCAAGGCTCCCCAAGGGATAGGAGGGACGTTTCCTTTCCAGGAGCTAGCTATGCTTGTTTATTCTCGGTGAGGAGAATGCATGTTTTGTCTGACAGACAAGTCATTAAAACATCTTATGGAAAGCTGAACCATTGATAGTACTCTGGTGCTTATAAAATGTAATATAAGGCAGATCAGACAATACAGATATATGAAAATCCAATTTTTTTCCACCACTCATTTGTGACTGGGATGAATAGCTTGCACAGTTACCCCATTCCTTCCTCATCCATTAGACTTTGCACCTCCTCCATGGGCCTCAGTGAACATATTTGCCCCAAGGGACCCAAAAGCAAACTTTTCCTGTTTATACGAGACTAACCTTTCATGGACCCAGGCCAAACCACAAGGAAGCAAGCCACAGCCTCTGCCCATTTTTTGCCTTCTCCTGAAAAGATACAACATTGCATGCCTTTGTCAGTAGTGGTCTAGCTTGGCTCTATCTCCAGCCTGGGATTTAATCCTGGGAAACTCTCACATGATTTCTCCTTACAGAATCTCCATTTGAGCCAGACTTCCCTGAATTTTTCCCCTCTTTATTTGTCCAACTATTGGCTTTGTTGTTTTGGAGATATTTTTAATCTTTCAGTGCCATACTTTGGGGCCCTAATTGTTGGAAGACATGAATGCACCTCCTCAGTTATGAGAACCAACTTCTGACTGCTGCTTCAGAGGGGCAACTCCACCATTTAGACTGAATATTTTCCCTCCTGTTGTTCTTCCTACAAGTTTCAAATCTATTTCAGTCTTTAAACATCAGCTTATTTAAACAATCCACATGTACATTAATGATGTTGTAGATGTTTCTTTGGGAGTCACTAAGTCAATCAGCATCAGAATTTCCATGTAAAGCAGTCTGATATGACCTTGCTGGTAAATAGGTCTGGAATGGAGAACGGCTGACAAAGAGAATGGACAATGGGACAAAAGGTATGTGCAGCATTTTCTCATCCTCTCCCAGCTTTACATTCTCCTTGTCCCAAGTTCAGTCTCAGCATCTCTCCTCTCACCTGAAGCCTCATGGTTCTCAGCTACAGTTTCTGCAATTACAACTCTCAAGCAGGGAAGCAGGGTTAGGGTGATATCAGCCCTGCTCACCATGGGTGATACAGATGAAGAAGACCTTCCCCAAATTTCTGTCAGGGTTGGGTTGCATGTTATTGCCCACTGCAGGGAAGTGTTTCCGCCAGAGGCAACCCACAACCTCTACTCACACAACATTGCTACCCACCACTTAGGAAGCCAGTCAGTCCTGACATTTTTCCATGTTTATTACCCTTCTTGGAACTTCCAAGGAAAATGTGTGGGTTTGTGTCTTACTGAATCCTTTGACTAATCTTGTTCTTTTTTGTGCTGTGATCACTTTATGGGAACGAGTGTGGTTGCAGAGGGAACCCTTCCCAGTTACTAACTCAGCTGCCATGGTTCAGTGGGAGAACTTGTTGCTGACCTTTACACAGTCCTTCTGCGAGAAAATCCCCTCAACACTATGATCATTGGCCACTACTTTGTCTGTGAGATCAAGCAGCATTTTCTCCAGTGGTTCTTCCAGAACTTGCTAAGGAAGCTGAGCTGCTATTTGAGGCATAGTCTTTCATGGAGATAGGCAATCAGGTGTTTGCAGTGGGATAGTGCAACATTCTCTAAACAAACAAGTATCTGTTAGCCCATGTTAATAGTGCATTCCTAGCAAGCCCATACCAGTCATGTCATTTCTCCCTCCTTAACAATGGCAAAAATAATTTAATTCCATCAATTTAATAAGCACACAATTATCATTTTCTACTCATGACACTTCTGTCTGATTTCAGCCTCCAGTTACCTTTTTTTACCTGTTTCTGGATCCCTTGGCCAGTAAACATGATGTGTGGTCATAGATTTTCCACTGCAAATAGTTCAAAGTCTCTCGTCTTTAACATCTTGACTTATGCATGGATTTCCAACTGGCCAGAAATCTGGTGAATCCGTACAAGCCCATATGGTGGAGCCTGAACAGCCTCAGTGCAGGGGTGGAGGGTAGATGTAGGCACAGCAAGTACTCACCCTGGCACTGGTGAACCCAGGCCACATCCCACCAGGCTTCCAGCAACTCCTCTGGGAAGGTATCACAGTTTCATTGCCCTGTAACAGGTTCAGAGAGGAATCTACTGCTGTCATTTCTAACAACACCTGAACAACAAGATGAGGGACGTGCTTTTTCACCACCCTAGGCAGCCAAAAAAAGTACATTCGATGCAGGGGTGGCAGGGGTTGGCTGTCCTGCCCTGTGGACAGGAGACTTCCTGCTTTCCAGCTGTTTTCAAGATTTGTAGAGGTTTGAAGACACAGGTTTTGGAGAATGCACGAAGACAACTTGTACTCTGTCCCTCCTGGGTTCATTACCCTCTCTATGTCCATGAGAAGCTGTGATCACAACTCTTGGAATCGGGAGCCAGTGTGACCACATCGTGGCATTCAGGAGCTTCTGGTAACTGGAAGGACATAGCTCTGGCTGTGTTCAGTGTAACGCCTGAGCGCATCTGCCTCACTAAACTCAGCACTGGAGGCTTGGTCACAGTTAGTCACTGACCTCACTCACAGTTAGTCACTCAGAAGACAGATCCACTACAAGCAGAGAATCAAGGACACCTGGAAACTGTGGTTTGGAAGCCCCATTTTCCTAAGAATCAGGAGACTTTCCATGCATTCCCAGTTTGCTTCTATTGGTATTTGCATGACAGTAGCAACCACAGGCTCTGGATCAGAGACCACTGAGTATATTGCACCAAGTGGCCCTGTTAAGGTGTGTGTTCATTATGGCTCTAAACCCATTCTCCACCTGCAGCCCTGCTCTGGTCACAGATAGCTATCTTTCTCCTTTCCTAGCTTGGAAAAGAGGAGCCCTCCTCTGGGGTTTGTCAGGCAGTAGAAGTAGTCAGAGGAGTAGTTAGTAACCAAATTTAGATATGCAAGAAAAGAATTCGGTTCAAGGCACTGACAGTAGTTAATTTCAAAATGTTTTCAGTTATGTGTTCTGGGTGATTTCTACAGGATCTCCTCTGAATCTTACTATATGGCTGAGAAGATTTTTCTTCTGTTGCTGCTAATTAAAATGATAATAAACAGACACTTGTGTACAGTGCTGCCATTATGCAGTTTATACCTCTCTCATCTAGCGATTTCCTGGGTCATGTTTTAGTTTAGAAATCTCTCTGATATTGAGGTGACTCTTCTTCCCACACAATCCCCTCACATATATCTCCTTTCACAAACATTTCCGATACCCTTCATCTTTCAGTTTCCTGCCTTCATCCCTTAAAATTTCCGTTATATGTCCACTCTAAGTGTATGTTTTCTGAAGCCACTAGAAGCAATTTCTTTCCAGATAGTGGCTCAGAAAGGAGCAGCATTCTTTACTTCAATTAGGTTCTGCATAATCCTTCTTGCATTTCAGCTCCCACTGTGGGGAGTACTGAACCCAGTGTCCTGAGGTTCTAAGTAGGGCATGTGATATGCTGAGTAATGAAATACTTGTTTCCTCAGTTTTGTCTCTTGCTCCCGCTTCCTGTCCCCCACCCTCACACAGCACAGCTTTGAGTTATGCCTACAAGAGTTTGCTTTAGACCCTAAACCCAGAGGGAGAGCTTCCAAAGGGCAACACTGGCAATACTAGTCTGTGCCCAGAACTAATGCATGCACATTTGCTCCACTGAGGTGCCTCAGCATCAGCATCTTTCACTTACTGTCAAAAAAAATTACATATAGTATGAGATTTGCTGTAATTTAATATAAAGCAGTTAGCAGCATCTAAAGGAATATTAAATCAAACTCAAAGTGGTGTTGAAAGTGAACAGAAATAATAGATCCAAGTCATATCCAGCAGATGCAAACAGTAGAACTCAAATTTGCTCTGCCTGATGCTCAAGATGCCTTTCCTTGGCAATTTAGCTTGTAAACTAACCACTGTCATTTGGCACATTCAGAGATGTTTTAAGCACAGAAAAGAGAACAGCAAGGACTGCTGTGATATTAAGGGATACAAACATAGAAAGTAATGAAAATGTTACTATATTCCTCTTTGGCCAGCTGTATTTCTGAGTCTTTATTTGATGGAGAAACAAGATGTCATTTATCCTCTGCACACATGTGAACTATAAAGTTCTGCAAGTACCAAGTGTGCAATTACATCTGAATTTTGCATACAAAGGGAGAGTGATGTGGCTTCCTACAGCTTCCCTTGTTCATTTCTGCTGGAATCAAGCCCTTCCAATGAGAAGACTACTGAGTAAAGCGGGAAGAAAGAGTCTATTTTTGACAAGTAGGAGGTTCTGCCACCACTTGGGAGAAAGGGACAGGAGGCTTTGGCTGAGCTGTACAGCTAGTAGCTATGGCCCACACAGGAGGCAAAAACCTACACAGGCTGCCAAAACAGCCAGCTCCCAAGGGAGTTTCACTCCCCAGGTAGGAGGCAGCCCCAAAGACTTCTTGAGAGCTGGCATGCGTCACCTCTAATGCACATACCAAAAACTTTTCATCCTGACCCCAAAACATACCTTGCCTTTTAAGACAGAGCAAAAATGTGAGTACTGGCACTGTTATAAAAACAATAAAGATGACCTTTTTCAGAGACAGCTGTATGTCATGTTGATCTGAATGCAGCCATAGTTCACATCTGTAGGACTTAATCCATGCAAAATCTGTGCATCGTGACTGAGTCTCAAGAGATCATGTTTCAGCCCTGAAAAACCTATGGATCATGAGTGAATCTCAAAAGATCGTGTTTTGTAATTGTGTACACAAACCCACTGGAAAAGGGGTGAATGCAACAAAGATAATTGCTACAAGGCAGGAAAGGCCTCCTACAGAAATTAGGTCTAGAACAGGAATATTTTAAGAGTTGAATAGCAGCAGTGATACACAGAATTAATGTAAAATAATTAGTAAGGACATTAAAAATATATGCAGGTATGAAAGAGGGAGAACTCAGAAAGCACTTGGCATTGAAGCAAAGTGCCCTTTTAAGAGCTGTTGCAGAAAAAAATACACAATATACAGTTATATTTAGAAACTATACTGAAACACTAGAGAGTCATCTGCGAAACTGTAGTAATAATAAACCTAAGTCTTTGAATTCATTGGCCTGATTCTCAAAAATGGGTTTCATTGAAAGCTATGAAGAAAGAAGAGCTATTAAAATAAGATCTTTGGAGGGTCTTCCTCTTACTAAATAAATATGATGAGCAAGGGATTATCATGCTTTTGCAATTTGATCATGACATTCCAGGCCCACAGTAAGAATAAAGAAAATGCATGTTAAATTATGCTCAAAGGATTACTCCTTCTAATGATAGCTGTAAACAGTGTGTTTATTTGAAACCCTGAATAAGAGAGGGCAAAGTGCTCTGTGTGACTCAAACGCACACTGCTCACTACAAAAATAATAATCAGCATTATTATATCTAAAGCAAGCCCAGGCATTTGTGAAAAACACAACAGAACTTGCCCACTATCATTAAAGTTGGGATGCCCTGTCCCAAAACCTCTGAGAAAATTCCACGGAGATCCAAACCCGTCAGATGGCTCCCACATCTGTGTGTCTGAGACAAAACTCATGGCCCTGAACTGAGTTTCAAAGAAGAGGGCATCACATAGTTTGGTTTCAGGGTTTAGCTGCAGGGGCTTTCTACTGCTGCTGGGAAGCTCAGATCAAAACTGTATCCCAAATCTGCCATGAGAACCTGAGGGGAGAGGATGTGGAGCAGCTCAGAGGATCACATATAATGGCAGAAAAACAGCTGTGGCAACCTGGCTTTGTGCACAGGAGTGTGACACCAACAGTTCTGTGCCACACAGGACCCTGGGAGTGCCCAGTGCCACACTGCAGCACCAGCTGCCACTGCCACTGTTACCACCACCACCCACTCTGAAGTCACATCAATGCTGAAAGCACTGCCAAGGCCACAGCCAAGCCCTACACTGTCCCTAATAAGAAGAACTAAAATAAGCTGGGGCTGAACTGGCTGCACCAGGAGCACAGAAGTGCCCTCTAACTGAGGCTATTCAAACCTATTACTGCCAAGGGCTGCTGTACAATTTTAATGGGGCTCAGCTGGTTGGTTTTTCTCTCTTCTTTTCCCCCTTTCTCGTCAGCTCTCAGGAGCCAGACCAAGCTTGCTAGACTGAAGGCTGCCCCTCTGGCCAGCCTGCCCCAGAGCTTTCCCACAGGCTGCTGTGAGTTCAGTATCTTGTGCTCTGCCTGCGAGCAGACACGTGCCTCTGCTGCTGTCTGCACCCAGTGTGTGAACACTGTGGGAGAAATACGCCATCCTAAGCCTTTTTATGCCCCAACTTGCTGGTTTTTCATAACAGGTTTAGAACATTCAACTGTTTTACCACCGAAATACCTGGCTAGTGAGTTATTTATCAACCAGTTCTCTTTTAATGTGCATTTTTCGGATAAACCATTACTTTTTTGTTGTTGTCCTTGCCTTCTGCTTTGTTACCTGGTCCTTTCTAATCCTTACTATTCATCTACAACTTCATAGCTCTGGGTTGTCAGGTCTGTCCTGTGTTATGTTGGTGAAGTCTCAAAGCCAACCATACTGTCATAACTCAGCATACTCTTCACATTTACATGGGGAAAGATTGAAGATTTGTAAAACTTTTTTCAGACTTTCTGTTTCACTTCTGGAAATCTGAAAAAAAAAAAATGCAGAAGAAGAAGCAAAAGTTGCAAGGAGGAGGAGTTGAAGGGAGACACAAGGAGCTCATAATAGAGAGGGCAGGGCCGCAATGCTGCATGCAGTTATAACATCTTGTAACTGCCTTAATGAGGAGTCAGTTTGTTTTTACCAAAAAAGGAATTAAATCTGAATGCCATTATCAAACATGCCACAACTGATATATCCCCTGCACACCTTCAGAGAGATCTGCATGTCTAATTTGGGTAATGGAGAGCAGCCAAGCAGGTCTCCAAGCGGGTCGGTCTCATGCCTGGTGGAGCAGCATGAGGACTATCGCAGGGCTCTGTGCCAGCTGGCAGTGTTTCAATCTAATAATCCCATACAGCGCTTTCCTACAGTGCACTGCAGGGTGTTGTAAGGCTTCATTAGTTAAGTCTTGTAAAAGATTGTGACTGCTTAAATAAAAGGGACCAGTTAAATGTTAAATATTAGGAGGACGTTTTCTCACCATGCAAAACTTTCAGTTCCATCACAGAGAAGTCAGCTCTCATCCTGCCTTCAGCTCTGCTAAGAAGAGGCATCTGCCACGGGAGATAGTATCAACAGGATTGCCTGGGGTGTCCTGTAAGCAACAGCAATACACAGATTTCTTTCACAACCAAAGGAACATTTCACTGATTTCTTGAAAGAAATGTTAATTTTATTCCTCAGAAACACTTTAGCAGCTAAAACTATACTCAGGCCAGTCCTGTTTTTTGCCAGAACATTTCATTCAGTTACATTTAAAACCTTTATAAACAGTCACTTTAAAAAGTAACAAAAAGGAGGTAAGAAGGCTATATTTTAGTCTAAGTGAAAACTGTTTTCTTTGCAGTTTGCAGAACAATCACACTCAACAGCAGTAAGCTTTTACTGCTTTATTAAATAAATAAATGACAGTTTAAATTACAACAGTTAATCAACTGCTACCCATGCAAACCTTCCTGCACTACAGCATGAAGGCAATCTAACCACAGACAACAAGGACCTTTCTGTCCAGAAAATCAGTTTTGAAAGGAGAGGAAACCTCCCTCTGACTGTGGCCCTAGAAAATGGTTCTGCATCATACCCTCAAAGAAACTCAAATGCAAGAACAAAAATTTAAAAAATTAAACCTGATTATTTACAGGAGGTAGATCTGACAAATTTAGAGAATTATTCTGGCGCTAAAGAAGAACCATTCACAGTACTGTTATTTAAAAGTTTTCGAAATTACTGCTATAAATCATGAGGGTCACTTTTCTCCTTGATGTTGTCAACTTGTGTCCATCAATTTCCCAGCATTCACCAAAGTACACTATAATTTGCATTCCGTAATATAAAAACCTGTAAGCTTAGAAAGCAGACTTGTTGACAGTTGAAAACAAGACCTTTCACAGAAAGGAGGGTCCTGAGGGAGCTAGCAGATGAATTTGCTAAGCCAATATCCACCATTTTTAAGAAGATGAGACAGGTGAAGTTCCAGATGACTGGAGATAGGGAAATAACCCCCCATTTTTAAAAAAGGGATTTTAACTATGTTAAATCTCATTCAATGTAAAAACCAAAAGTAGCCCACAGAGAGCTGAGACATAACTAACTCCAGTGAACACCATTTGTGGCTTTGCCAGCGTGCCACTGAAGCAATGAGAAGGGGTACATGAAGTCCAAGAGTTTCTGGCCAACCACAGCGGGACAAGGGGCACTCTCTCCACACCAGCCACTGCAGAGGAGACCACGTGCGTGTGCAGCCGAGATGCTCCATGGTGATCAGCCAGGTAATTCACACATCTCTGCCTGGGGAGGACCATCCATATTCTCTGGGTGTCTGAGGGAATAGAAAAACTTTTCCCTACGCTGGGGCTACCCAAGCTCCTCTAAATCATGGCAGTCAGGAGAAGCCCATGACAGCTGGAAAAAGGGAACTGTAATACCCATTTGTAAAAAAGGGGAAAGGAAAAACCAGGGAACTACAGAGACCGGTCAGTCTCACCTCTGTGCCAGGCAAGATCATGGAGCAGATTCTCTTGGAAACTCTGCTGAGGCACAAGGAAACAAAGGGGTGATTGATAACAGCCAGCATGGCTTTACTAAGGGCAAATCATGCCTGACAAATCTGGTGACCTTCACTTGGGGCGACAGAGTTGGTGGACAGGGGCAGAGCTGCTGACATCCCCTACTGGACTTATGCAAAGTGTTTGACACTGCCCCGCATGACATCCTTGCCTCTAAGTTGGAGAGACATGGATTTGAGGGATGGCCCACTGTGGGAATAAAGAACTGGCTGGATGGCCACCCACAAAGACTTGTGGTCAAGGGCTCATGGTCCATGTGGAGACCAGTGACGAGTGGTGTCCCTCAGGGCTCAGCACTGGGGCTGACACTGCTCAGCATCTTTGTCAGGGAGGTGGACAGTGGGGTCAAGGGCACCCTCAGCAAGTTCACTGACAGCACCAGGCTGTGTGGGGCAGTGACACTCTGGAGGGAAGGGATGGCATCCAGAGGGAGCTGGACAGGCTGGAGAGATCAGCCAAACCTCATGGAGGTCAACAGAGCCAAGTGCAGTGTCCTACACCTGGGTCATGGCAACCCCAGACACACCAACAGCTTGGGCAGAGAAGTGATTGAGAGCAGCCCTGCGGTGAAAGATTTGGGGGTGATGGCAGATAAAAAACTCAACATTAGCCAGCCCAGAAAGCCAAGGGAATCCTGGGCTGCATCAAAAGGAGCATGGGCAGCAGGGCAAGGGAGGGGATTCTGTCCCTCTGTATTGCTCTGACGAGACCCCAGCTGGAGTGCTGCATCCAGCTCTGGAGTCCCCAACAAAGGAAGGACAAGGAACTGCTGGAGCAAGTCCAGAAGAGGCCACAAGGTTAATAAGAGGACTGGAGCACCTCCTACAAAGCCAGACTGAGAAAGTTGTGGTTGTTGAGCTTGGAGAAGGGAAGGTTGTGTGGAGACCTCATAGCAACCTTCCAGTATCTGAAGGGGCCTGCAGGGAAGCCTGAGGGGCTCTTCATCAGGAAGTGTAGTGATAGGACAAGGTGTAATGGCTACAAACTGCAAGAGGGGAAATTTAGGTTAAGTATTAGGAAGAATTTCTTTTTTGTGAGGATATTGAGACACTGGAACAGGTTCCCCAAGGAAGTTGTGGATGACCCAACACTTCAACAGTTCAAGGCCAGGCTGAGCAAGGCCTTGAGTGGCCTAGTCTAGTGGGAGGTGTCTTTGCTCATGAGAGTGGGGGTAGGGATTAGATAATATTTAAGGTGCATTCCAACCCTTAACATTGTATGACTTATGTCTGTATGGATGGTTGGACAACCATGTTGGGCCAGGAAGCTGCAGGAGCATGGAATTGTGAAATCATTGAAATTGGAAAAAACCTCAAAGACAACTGATTCCAACCATTAATCCAGAACAACTCTGCTGATCACTAAACCGTGTCCCCAACTATTACATTCACACATCTTAACATGGTAACTCCACCACTTCCATGGGAAGACTCTTCCAATATCTAAACACCCTTTCAGTGTAGAAATCTTTGCTAATATCCAATTTAAACCTCTCCTTGCACATCTTAAGGCCATGTCCTCAATTGCATGGAGCAAGTAGGACTGCCCAGTGCTGAGAGGGACAAGCAAGGCACAGCAAAACACTATTTTGGGGGTTAGAGGAGTGGCCATGTTTCTCTTCCCATGATGGTCTCCCCTTTTCTGCCATTCCTCACTCTTCTCAAGGATATTGGCTTAATGACTTCTGCCATTAACTGTAGGGGCTCTCCTCCTTTCAAGGCCCAGCAACCATTAAAGAGATCCAAAAATGCTGATTCCCAACAAAGTTTACAGTAGCTGGCACTTCAGCTGCCTCTGATATTCTTAATGACTTGTTGGTCAAAGAATGAAGAAACACTGGTTTGTTAATATTTCTGATGCACACACCCACCCCACAGCATTTGTCCCTCAGTAGCCAGGATGTCTTCCCTTGATCTGGGATACGCTAAGTCCAGACAAAACGTAAGGTTAGCTGAGTAATCCAGGTTTTGCGAACATTCACTCTGCAGCTGAAAACTCTGCCCACGTTGTCTCTGGCTGTCAGGTTGTCTCCTTTTTCCTTACTGGCATTCAGACTTTTAATTTCACCCCAAACACTTTCATCATGGCTTTATGCAGCACAAGCATGTCAAACAAAGTAGTCATTATTTAATTATTTGATATCTAAATTGGAGAGTTTAGTCAAACATCTCAAATTTCATCATTATAGCCAACTTTATATAAAACATCTGCTGGCAAACACTAGGCTCGAGTGCTTGAAGGAGGTACACCACAAATGACAGGAGAATAACCTGGGGTGACAAAATAAACAGAGTTGCTCATCTCAACTTGCTAATCTTCTGAATATTTTCATTCTCAAGTGATTTTGTCAAGCGTTTTTAAAATTCAACTAGAAGTCTGTGTATCATTGGAGTGGTTTACTTTGTTACTTTGTTACTACTACAGACCAAAGACTGAGACAATATTTTTATCCTACCTATGGTTTGTCAAGGAGTTCTGTCATCAACATTATACCATTACCTTTTTGCATAAAGCATAGCTAGCAAGACCTTAGCCTGGCAGAAAAATGTATACAGTTAATATTATAAATTTTACTTTGCCTTTCTTTTCACTCACAGAATTCTCTCTTACGTACAGCAAATACTAATTTTATGGCTAGCCAATCAGGACTTTTCTCTATTATGAAATGCCCCATAGAATCTGACTCCAGGCACTTCCTTCAGAAAAAAGAAGGCCTTTTCATTAGCAAAGGCATGTTGTTCTTTTACCTTCTCTCAGTTAGATGCTGAAGATCTCTACCAAGTCTGTACCCAGATCTCCTAGCTGACTCTTCCTTCCAAGACGAGACCTTAGCATGAGTAGGCACAGATGACAGAAATATTCCTGACACCTCCAGGCTCTGGAAAAGCTGTTAATCAAATGGGAAAGAGCTAAAGTTTGGTCTCTTGTATGTGCTTTGGTTATCACAGGACATCTACAAGGGCAGTGACCTGCATGGCTGGGGTCCATGATGCTGGAGAAGCTGGGTGCCAGTGCAGCAGTGAGTGACTGTGAACTGCTCTCACATGATTCCTTCAGTAGAGTAGCTATCTCTTTTCTCCCTTATCATCTTCAGTGACAGCTGTGTCACTCTGAGAAACCAGGACACAAAGCATTATGCCAACCTCATGTTTATATTACATTTTTCTTTCCAGAAGCATTAGCAGCAAAATTATTTTATCAGTCCATTTCATCAGCCTAAAGTCTTAGGATATCGTTACACCCTTTTCTTGTTTGGTTTTTTTGCTTATTTGTTTGGCTGGTTTTTTGTTTGTTCTTTCTTTTAGTTTGGGTTTGGTTTTGTTTTTATTTTCAGTAGTAGGAATGTTTTCCAGTCTTAATCTATCTTTTTATTTTGACTCTAAAGGTTAGGGTCATCTCAGCTCCTTGTATGATCCCCCTGCAGTCATCAGTTCTTCTTCTCAGTGCATATGCTGACATTTTTGTCTTGTAGCACATGCATTCTATGGACACCCCTTGCTCAATCCTGCCTCTCCTCAGGTGAACCTTTTCTTGTCTTTACAGTGGGACAGGAGACAAATATTGCCATACTTGCCAAATTTGGCATCAAATGGACTTCTTATCTTTAGAGGAGACAGCTATGGACATTAAGTGCAAGCTTCTCCCTGGTGGAGGTGCCCAGGTTCCTAGGGAGGTGTTTTTTGCCCAGACTACTGTGGGCCATAGCATATTCACAAGACTGTCTCTGTGCCTAAGCAGTGGGAGGAGCCATGAGACATGAGGTCCCTCGTTACTCAAGGTCCTGACTTTCTTCTATCCCATTTTATAACTCTAAATGAAATTAATTGACCCTCTGCAACCTACACGATTGTTTACATTTGATAAAATCTGTTGGTGTTGCAGGAAAATATATATTATCATACTTACTAAGCATATGAGTACATAGAAATACAGAAATATATACAGAAATACACACAGAAATATTCAGTATTTAATTATGACATAGCCAGCTGTTTCTAACAGCATTACGTGTTGTCCCAGGGAAGAGGTAGAGCTACACATGCAATGCTCCCTCTGCTGTAATCTGTCTCTGGTCATCATGGCAGGTAGCCTCTCTTACTATTTTGCTAGGTGGAATTCACAGAATCATAGAATGACAGAATGGTTTGGCTTGGAAGGGACCTTAAAGATCATCTAGCTCCAGCTTCCTGCCCTGGCAGTGATATCTTTCGCTAGATCAGGTTATTCAGAGCCATGTCCAGCCTGGGTTTGAGCACTTCCAAGGATGGGGAGTCCACAACCTCTCCGGGCAGTCAGTTACAGTGCCTCACCACCCTTACAGTAAAGAATTTCTTTCTAATACCTAATCTAAACCTGCCCTCCTTCATCTTAAGGCTATTCACTACATGCCCTGGTGAAAAGTCCCTCTCCAGCTTTCTTGTGGGCCCCCCCTTAGGTACTGGAAGTCTTAGGAATTATGGTATTAACAGTCTAGAAAATTATAAAAAGGAGAAATAACAAGAAATCAATCTAGACAGAGTAAAACCTATGCCATTTCCCAATGCTTACAAAATCTCTTCAATCAGCTGCAAGGGAGAACTTTTTCTTGTTTGGCATGGCTTAATGATAACCCCCAAAAAGGACTAATTTCCCTAATGCCTGGAAACCTAATGTGTAATGTTGAGCATGACATTATTAGCTGTGAAAGTGCCAAAGAAGTATTTTGGGTTTTTTTTTTTTTTTTGTTGTTGTTGTTTTTTTTTTTCCAAATTATAATGTGACTTTTATTGCTGTAAATCCAATTATACCAAAAGATGTTTGACCTACCTGTATGATCCTATAAAATTTACATTTATATAGCTTTTTCCATGGTTGGTGATTACCAAATTACCTAACAAAAAGTTCTTTACAGAGATGGATAGACATTTTTATACTCATATGTAAGGCAATCAACCTATGGAAACAGCTAAGTAAAAAATCAAGTGAAATTTTATATTCACTAGGTCTGCTATGTCCATAGTGCCTCAAAGTGGAGGAGAGATAATTTCAGCCTTTTAAGTCTGCTTGGATGAAGAGGTGACCCCCGTG
>VYZQ01000017.1:5135-18021 GCA_013400655.1 Mystacornis crossleyi
ATCTCTTTTGAGATTAAAATTCTTATGGTAACATCTGGCGAGCAAGAATTATGATCTTTGCAACATCCTTAAAAATATAGCTGTATTTTGCAAGGAATACTTATATCCTGGAAAATAAAATAAATATCTAGGCAACCTGCTCCATTTATAATACCCATTTCAACATTCTTTAAAGTCAACAAAAGATTTTATGCTGAGTTCCATTGCTCCAGGATACAGTAAGAATTATAACTAAATACAGTGCAGAGTAGATCTAAAAGACGACTGAAAATTACCATTGCATTCCTCTAACATGTCCTGCAAAATTAATGAAATCAAGCAGAGGTCGTAGTATAACCAATACAATGTATAAAAGCTTAAAATCATGTTCTATAATTAAATATGTAAAGTGTAACAGAGTAAGTTTTCATAATTTAATATTTTGTTTTTCGTACAGGAATGGAGGGATAAAAATGGTGAACCCCAAAAACCATTACTCTTTTCCTATTAAGCAAATTTATAACATAAGGACAATCAGTTCTGGAAACATTAGTTATAGCTGGTTTTGTAAATACACTCTTGCTACAGCTTCACCTACTACTTATCTCACTGTTTTAAGTGTATTCTTAGCAAAATCTGATTGAAATTATTAATCTTCTCTGTTCTTGAAAATAACAAAAAGACTACAAACTTTGGGTGGAACAATTACTCATTTATTATCTAAATTTTAGAAAATGATGAATCAAAAAGAGATTCACATAAGCTTTTTTTGTAAGGAGAAGAATCACTTTTAAGATTTAAAACTAATACAAATTTCACTTTATAGATAATTTTTCAAAGGAAGTTATGAATTTAGTTTGTCAGTGTGTCGTTTGTTTAGTCAGCTCAGTATTTTGTGCTGCTTCTCAATGTAGATAATAGCTTCAACTAACAATTTACTAATGTAAATTGTGTCTGCTTTGGGTAATGAATGCTGCAAATGAGAAAAAAGTATTTATTCCAATGAAAAAAAAAGGTGATTTCAAGATTTCCTCTATGTATTCTAAATTTTCCCCTTGTTTTTTAGTTTTCTTCTTTGATTTTTCTCCTGGCACCCTTCCTCTATTTCACTTTGTCATTTCTTTTTGTGCTCATTGTACTTAATCTTCCTTTGTTTGATGGAGAACTTCCGCATGATTTTTATTTGACTGGACAGAGGAGACAAACTCTATTGCAAAATATGACTTCACAACAGTTAAGAAAAGAACTCATAATTCAGGCACTAGGAAAGAAAATGTGAAAGAACTGAGCTAAGGGAATAAGTAACATTTTTGTAACTATACCAATATAGTGTAGCTAAATATTAAATCCAAACCTAATCTGTTTAGAACTCTGCTTTCTATCATCATGTAGTTTACTTCCCCAGAAGTAAGCAAGTATTGTTATATACAATTAAAAAACATATCACAAGTTTTTTTCACAGGTACTCACCTCTCTTCTAGAGAGTTGATATTGGACAGTGAATTAAACATCTACAATTTTAGCTAATTTCAATATCTTAATTTGAAGATCATAACCTTGGTATACCTCTATGCCAGATTACTTGTAGTGCTGGCCTAGCGCTGTGATGCAGACAGACTTAATAGCTGACCTAGATCCAAAGCAAAGCCTTAGTGATTCTTAAACCTGACTGGGAGGTGACGTATACTAGCCCATCCCTCAGGAGCCTTTGATTGCCATATTCCCCCTAAGAAATGGGCAGATATTACTCTAAAATGTCTGTGAGAATCCCATTCTTGGAAATCTGCAGTAAGTCAAGAAGTAAATAATAGAGAATCAACCTTCTTCTTGTATAGGGGTATAAATCTTTTGTAGTGATTTAACAGTGAAGAGATTTCTTGGTATTGTCGGGAGAAGTGATAATCATGTTTCGTTAAAGTACCATCAGCCAACTTCCACACAACACCTACAGCAAAACACAAGAGGAGTGGAAAACCTTCATGTGCACAGGGGTTGCAGTGCTCACTCTTTAAAAGACCTGGAAAATACATTAGTGTCAATATATTGGTATTTTCAAAGTATCCAATAGCCTTATCCAGTATTAATTCTGGTTGGTTACTTGGCCAATATTTTCACTTAAAACATTGCATTGTCCCTAGAGTATCTCTCTCCAAGGGTATTTGTGANTCTCTCGAAGTGTATTTGTGACAGGTGTTACAGTTTTCTGCCAGAAAAGCATGCAATGGAGTTTAGTACCCTGTCCACATAGAAACTGAATTACTGTTTTTATTTGTGTGCAATGGGTTCTTCTTGAACACATGACAGTTACCCTTCACTGTCTATATTTAGTTTAGTGGAAGTTTTTCACTACTGCAGTCAAAAAGTAATAATAAAAAAAAGCATCCCATTAAAAATTTTTAAGTGGATAGGAAGATTGCCAAGTTTCTGCTTTTTAAACGAAAACCTGTATCCATTACTGCCGTAATACAAACTTTCTTGTTTATCTAGATTAATAGGAAGGAGTTTAGTCAAGACTAAGACAAAATAATTTTTTTTAAGCCTTGAAAAACAAATAATAATATTTCTGAACATGAAATTTCTGTTCAATAAAGATTTTTCAAGTCTGGCAGAAGCTGACACTTTGAATTGCATTAAAAACTTCTAACTGGATAGAACATGTTTGTCTTCTAGAAGTGTGCCAGCCAGAGAGAGATAACGGCAATTAAACAAAAAACACCATTCAAGGAACACATCTAAGGGCAATGTAAAAGATAAAAGTAGACATCAGCAATCACCCTTTCATAGTAACATTCTTCCTTGATAAAAATATAAAAAATCATGCCCTATGAATAGAAGGGATGTAGAAGAGATCAGTGCATTGCAATAAAACACCTGAAAAGGCACCCTATAGGTATTTACCAAAGTATTTATGAAAGAGTAACCAAATAACAGTTTATGTAGAACCTATGTAATGTGTGAAAATTTATTTTTCATTTTTGGCTTTGTTGTAATTAATGTTTTCATTAACTATTTTGTCATAAAAGCAGGAGTTTCCTGAATACATCTGATAAAAATGCTAGGAGGCATCATCACAGTGACAGGCAGTGGATTACCATGCAGAACAACTTGATAACTAGAAAAAAGGAACTGAAATTGGACACACTCATGCTTGTGATAATAAGTAATTGGGGTGTGACATGGGAAGTAAAGGGAAAGGGATTAATGAGTCCATGTTTTCATCATACAGAATCTGAATGATAAGGTAATGTCACCACAAAAATTGAAAGTATAGCCCCTTGTTTTACCAGGAAATATTTTTCTGTGCAAAATCAGATTACACATAGAAGGGGGAAGATGAAATTAAATACACACAAGTGTAGAGAAAGGCAACTAAATTAGGCAGATTCCCTAATTGCCCAAAGTGGATCAGAAGAGTTTCTCCTGTATAATTAGTATGTTCAAAACCAAATGAAAGAAAATGGATACTTGAACTGAAATACACTCTAACCAGACCAATATAATCAAGATAGCCATGGATACATTCAAACTGAAAATTAGAAAATGGGTTCCAGCTGGTGGTAAAGAGAAATCATTAAAAAAATAGAAGGAACCCAGGCCTAACTCATTTCTGGGATATTTTAGTCTGTGGTCAGCAAAGAAAAAACATTAAAAAAAAAAAATCAAACCAGGACTTCCCTTCTAGTACTATGTAAAATTATTCCTTCAGCCTTTTAACCAGGTAAAGGCAAAAACTGCAACAAAATGACAGCTGCTGTGAGGGCATATTTTCTACAATTGTTCTACTGAAACCCTGGAGATTGTATGATAAAAGTTCTTCCATTGCTTGTTTTAGAGAAGGAACATGGATATTTATGTTTTGTTTTGTTTTTTTTTTTTTAATGCAGCAATAGTAGCCTTTATAGATAATAAAATGCCAGATTTTATCAGGTAATAAAAGAAAGCAAAGAGAAAGATCGTATTTGGAAGTCTCATATACATGTCACATTGCAGCCTGTCAGCCACATATTTGACTATGCGTATATGTACACTGAACAGCTGTAATTACCTTCTAGCAAAGTTGAAATTCCAGCAAAAATTAAAAAATCCTCACTCCTCCAGCAATTAAAAAAAAAAAACCCTGGCAGCAGTATTTACATTTTTAACTTCTATCTGAATCTTATTTACAGAACTGATTTATGATTCTAGAAAGTCCCTACAATCAATATTAAAGCAGAATAAATTAACTAAATACAATTTTGTAAAAGTAGCTTTTTTTGTCAAGTTTTATCAGTAGACCTAACTTGCCTCAAAGTTCAGAACAATAATATATACCTTGCTTTCCCTTCAAACTACAACTTACTATGCATGCCAGGAAAAACTGTAGTTCAGCAAGACCATTTTTCCTTAACTTTCGAAAGGGGAAGCATGCCCAACAGTCACACAATACCCCAATGAATAAACTTCAAACATTCTGAGTGGGATGGTAGGCTAAACTTGAAATATTCTGATGGGAACCTGACTCTAGCATTACTAGTTTGCTAAATTCTCTATTTATCAGAATGATTGACTGAAACACTGGCGCCAATTTTGTATCTTTATATGGACTGGGATTTATGAAGAAATACCATTACACAATACTGGAAAAAATTATCTGATCTACTGAATAATGAAGATAAGACATATTAAGATTCTTTAATCAAAGGCTAACTAATTACAGTATTTTAATGAGAATCAGCCTAACTTTTGTTTCTTTTTCCTCAAGAAAATCATGGGATCACATTTAATCAGATCATGATCTTTGGAGAAATTTTAGTTTATATGATTATTCTTACCCTTTTATGTACTTTTCTATGGCTGTATCATTGACAAGACTTTCTGATGGAAATATAGGCAACTGCAAGCAAAACTTTCATGTGTTTAACAATCTACGCAGTATGGAAATTACTCAGGAAGAACCTGTATTAAGGGAATGTGAAGAATGAAAAGTGAAATTGCCTCTGAGCTGCCTTAAATCATCATCTTAGATTTATGCAGTACAACAAAGAATTGAATTATATTCTTGCACATATTGCCAGAGCATTAGTGGGTTGATTAATGCCAAGATTTTTTTTCAGAAATGGAGAAGGATTTCACAAAGAAGAAGGCTTTTCTACTTTATACCTTTATACAGTGATCTTTCATGAGATTTCAAAATGGTTTATAAGGGAAAATGAGCATTATTATTTCCTATTTCACGCCTATGAATTATTTTAAAAAGGAAGTTTCTTGCCTAATTTCATCCTCTGTCAGAACCAGCTTGTAATCTTGGGTGCCAGATCAAATTTTGTACTGCAGTGATATGCCAATTTTATTTGAATTATTTATTTTTTTAAGGAAGGTTTTTTTTAAAAATGTAACAATAATTCTTGTGGGTATGAAGACCATCTAAGAGAACCAAATCTCATCCCTCATGAGTATAGGGTGTGTACGATGGCAATTCACTCAGCCAGATGATGCCTCATATTCCACACTTCCAGTGTTCACAGAATGACTTCCACAGCAAATTTCAAGAAGAAGATGAATGTTTACCTATATAAGGACTTGCTGCTAGTTTTTAATTTGTAAATTTCCGGTTGTTTTACTACCAGTGTTCTAAGATCTGTCTCCCTTCTGTCATGTGTTGTAGTGTATTAAGCAGTAATCCTGTATAACCCGGAAG
The DNA here is from genome assembly GCA_013400655.1 of Mystacornis crossleyi. NCBI lineage: Eukaryota > Metazoa > Chordata > Aves > Passeriformes > Timaliidae > Mystacornis > Mystacornis crossleyi. Next base: position 10,792 of record VYZQ01000017.1, read on the forward strand.
GAGCCATCCCTGAAAAACGTGGCATTTCCTGTAACATCCCCTTCCCCGGGAAATGGCCCTTCCCCCTCCCCTTTTCTTCCCAGGTAAGGAAAGGCAGCCCCTCTCTCCTTACCTGTCCCCACCCCCAGACTTGAAAAGGGACCCCCGGGGAAACGCCCTGGTCTCTTTCTCCTCTGGCTGTCGAGGGTTCAATAAACATCACCTGAACTCTGGGAGAGAAAGAGCCTAAAGTCTCATCTTTTTGACTCTCGCCGTCCCTGCCCCCCTGGGGTCCAGAGCTAGCCGTCCTAGGACCCCCATGGAGCAGGAGACCGGGAGTCACGCACTCTCAGTTTTAAGAGACATAACAGTCCCTGTGATGAAGCAAAAAGCAGACACTTCAGAAACACCAAGGTCAATAAATAAATAATTAAGCCACTCTTCTTTATTAGATACTGGCCTACATTTACTCGCAAAATAATTCCCCTCAAATTCTGTTTTCATCCTTTATTGTTTCAACTGTTTAACATTATTGGATACACAGGGATTTATTTAGAATTAGTTCTGTGAAGAAGTTTCGGAGGGAGTATGAGCAGACTAAATGGTTGGCCCACAACAGCCAGCTTTTGAAAGAAGCTGACCCCCGATTTCCATGCTTGCCCTAATCACTTCTCATGTACACGGCCTTCTTGTTTCAGTACCTTGCTTATGGCACTGATAGGTACTTTCTTTCTTTTAAAATAGCACTCCTGATTCAAATTCTAGAACAAAAGACAACATTCTTGTCATTGCCCAGTGCCTTTGCAAGAGGAATAGCAGCAATTGGCTACTTGTTCTTGTATGACCAAGTGCCACTTTCCTGCAGTATTCATAATGCTGAAAAGATTTTCCTTGACCCTAGGGGATTATGTCTGATGCACAGGCGAAAATTTTGGTTTCCAGTTCTAAAATCAGACTACAGAAGATAGCTGTAAAGAGAAATCTGAACTTTTTAGCAACAATACTAAAAAATAACCCCCAGCCATACTGGTCTCACAGCCTCCCATTCCTTTTCAGTATCAATAATAGTTTAGCTGGTTGACATCTATGTTCCAAACACCCACAAGTATCTTTTTCTTGTGAAAAAGATTTTTTCTTTTTAATCTGTTTCTTTTACTCAACATTGTGCATCTCTTCATAAAAACAGCTGTAAATACTGCTTGTCGCAAAGGAGCATTTGAATTGTTGGCATCAGTGAACAATCAGAGGAAAGTTATTGCAAATGTCTAAGCATGAAAATTAAGTTGGGTAACTTTTAATGTCCTAATCAAAGTTTTTCTCCATTTTGAACATTCTTCAACAATAAAAAGGGCTGAAGCGGTACAGCAAAATCTGCTCAGTCTTTTCTTTCTTTTTTATTTCTTTATTTACTTACAAACTGTTGTGACAAACCCAATTCATTTTCTTTAAAGGAGTAATTGAACTTCACATAATGTTTTGCATATATTTGTCAAGACTACTACCCTGAAATTCATATAAGTTTCTTTCTTGAGAACATCTTTTGCATAATTGAAAAGTGAAGATGCAGAAAGACATCGATAAGGATAGGGAAAATATTCTGGAGCAAAATCTAATCTGTCAGTGTTTTAAAACTTAAAAATGGAGTTTTGGTTGTTGGAGTTTTTTTTCAATTCCTTTTCAGTCCCTTGGAGAAATGCAAGTGAAATAATCACTTTAAAGGAAAACCACATTATAATAGTCAAGGCCACTAAATCTTCAATTATTATTCATGTTAAATTTACTCATTTGCAAGCTTAAACACATACATACAGATTTTATAATATACACCTTTTAAAAGTTACACATTTTTAAAACCCAAAACAGATATGAAATTTCTCATCACCATATCAGAATTGCTTATTAAAAAAAAAAAAAAAGATTCATCTTCATAATGTCTCTGCAAGGTTACAGAAAATGTCCTCCATCATATGAAAGGAGGTTCCAAATTCTCAGATGGTAAAGAGGTGACCAGAATAAAATTTATTGGGAGAGCATTTCTGCAGCACTCATTTTGTAATCCTTTCTTCACTTAAAACACAAGCACTTCACATAATGTGTTGCCTACAGCCACTTTTAGTCCTCCAGTCTGCTTTCAGATTTTTACAAGGAATTATCTTTCTCTCTTGTTTACAAGCCCAGCAACACAGACAGCTCTGCTGAAAGAACTAATCTCAGGATAAAACTCATTCACCTGCATATGATAGGTTAGGACATGATAAGTAGAAGAAGAGTGAATAAAAAATGTACCAAATGCCAATGAGCATCATTTTCCACCATTAAATACTAAACCAGAACCATTATCAAGGGGATGACTTCTCATAAATTTCTGGCTGTTTCTCTAAAGTTGAAGATGAGTTTCTGAATGTGAAAACCCTTGGAAAAAAAAATTCTGATAATTAAAAGATCTAAGAATGTAGATTTTTGCTCACTTTCTTCTCCACATATATTTAGCTCTCAGGAACAAAATTCATGGCAACTTTAGGAAAATAATTTTTAGTTCAAGAGCTTTGGGAAACAAGGAGTAGGACTAAAGGAGTAACACCTAGATCTTCTAAAGGCAATTTACAGAAAACCTCAAGGAAACACTCCTAGCTCTTGCTCACATTGTATGTTACTAGTTACGTTTACTGAGGTTTTGAACATCCAATTTTCATTCACTTCAGTCTGTCACAAAAAAATTTTGTGCAAACATAAATGTAACTCCCTGTTGTGAAGGGCACAGTGAAGTCTCTCTATTATCTTCTGTCAAGAATCTGCTTGAGGCACCAGGGAGTATTTTATCATGTCTATCACAGTGTCAAAATAATTAAGCATTGAATTAATTTTAGCAGTCTACAGAAATCATACCCATATACAAGTGAATATCTCAAAGAGTTAAAACAGAAAAAGCATGTAAAAAATATATTCAGACCTTGTGCTACCTCTGGTGCACCCCCTGGGAAACATATGTCCTCAAGTGGGATATGATTGAGGCCCTTTTCTCTTTAAATATTTTCCCCTTCCACATAAGATTTAGAGCCTTGAGAAGAGGTCTCTAAGAAGGTCCGAAGATTTGCTCCCCTCCCTATCCAGAGCTGAGGTCTGGAGAGTGCTTTGCATACTGTAATGAATTGAACAAGCATAGGGGAGAGATATTTCAGAAGTGCAAAGGCAGAGGAGTGAGTGGCCAGCAAGCAGTGAACTTGTAGCACAGACGAAACCCTGAAGATTAAAGGGCAGCACATGGTAGGCACAGCCAGGCCTTATGGATGATAGTGGGAAGAGACTTTGCTTGGAGATATAGAGGAGAATGCAGAGTTTGCAAAAGCTGGAAAGTCTTGGCAACTCAGTGCAAACTTGAGATAAAAGATCTATCCCACAAGAACAGTGGTAGGGAAAATTTTATTTATAAATAATTTATTCCTTAGGTACCTATAGTTACTAATTTTGAGTTCAGTTTCTAAAAAGTCCCCTGTTTGTGTTTGAGTTTGAAAACAAAAACAACCAACCAACCAACCAAACCCACAAAAAAAATCCCCAAACCCCAAACATATACAAAAAAAAAAAAAAACCAAAAAACAAAAACAAAAAAACACACACAAAAAAACCCCCGCCTAAAAACAAAAACCCCAACACCCCAAAAAACCCCAACACCCTGGCTTTTCACTCTAAAATTTTTGCAGTCTTTAAAGGGTACTAACTTTCCAAAACTACCTGGGCAGACCAAACTCAAAGTTTGGGCCATCCCATATGAGCTTTGGTATATGACTGGTGAATTGCTTCCTTTCCCTGAAAATATCTTCCCTCTCGAAAAACACCCTTCCATTCCTGAGAGCTGCCAATCTCTATCCGTCCACTTCTGGCCATCAGGTTTGTAAAAAAACAGACTGTGGAACAAATAAGGAGCAAGAAAGAGCATGAGTGCTTAACATACTTTCAGAGCTTTCATAAAGTAAAAGGAAAATTGAGGACTGAGCCTTATTTTTGAGAAAAGCAATTTCAACCTTTATTATTTAAGAAATGTACCACTAAGGGGGGGGGGGTGGGAATAAAGGAAACGAAGAAAAGCAAGAAACAGTTTTGTTGCAAAAAAAACTGAATTTCTGTCTGACATGGCAGATTTAACGTTCTTATTTTTATTCTTATTTCAACTGCTTTCAATGCTTCAAGATATTGAAACCAGCATTACATTCCAAAATCTAACTTTCGCTTAAAGAGGTAAATATTTATATTTTTTGGGTAGGGAGGGAGATGAGTTTGGCAGGAGAAACAAATGTAGAGGTAACATGTATATGTAATTTCCTTTGAACCAAAAAATGGGTGGTAACAGAGTAGCTTTTTTCCTCTAATGAGTTACCAGCAGCAAGTAGTGACTTTCAGACGGGGAATGTTTAGCAGTAATTAAAACAGGTTTTATATTTTTTTTCAGATTGCAGAGGAAACAAGTGATAAAAATGTTAACTTAAACAATAGTTAGAACAAAAGTTAAGTAAACACTACTAAATGTAGTGTTTGCAGCTGTCAGATCATTCAAAATACGGGCTTTTTGGTGTTTGCAGTAAAAGTTTTGTCCTTGTCCCTGAAATTCTCTTGGCGTTGCTCAAGGACCAAACGGACACAATTTACTACACTCAGCACAGCAGTTGCTCATGGAGCTCTGTTGATGCTGTGCTGGGTTCTAGCCTTTCTCAGCACTGCTTCTTATAGTAGAAAACCCCCCACCCGTCTTTCTCATATTTCTCTCTCTACAGTCCTGTGACAGGAATAATAGTGTGGTAGTTCTGTGTGCTTTTTCTGATCTCTCTTGGAAAGAGCAGCGTGAAAGGAACAGATATTAGCTTACAGAGTGCATATAAAAGTGTTTCAATATGTCAGGAATCCAGTTCATGCAGACTTCCATTTTAGCCAGCATAGTACCAAGAGACCTAAACACAATTCATGTCCAAACAGAAATAACATCATTAATTTGGACATCTGAAAATTTATAGTTAAAATCAATGAATACTGAAAAAGTGCTTGAACCAATCATTATGTTTCAAATAAAGTTTAACATTATTTTTTTTGAAATGAACATATACCTAAGACACTCTGCCCATACTGAGGCTTCTCCTACACATACAAAAGAACAAGTTAAATACATTTGTATTTTACTGAAAATTATGCATTTTCCTCACAAACACAGTAGTGAAGTTTGTCTTCTTTGAAAGCTGATGGTAACTGAGGTTGCTTTGCTTCCCTAGAGTTACAATTTTGAATCTTCCACTCACAAAGAAAACTGTGTGCAGCCCATTGTTATTGCAAAACACAGCTTTGCCAAGTCTGTTCACGCTGTATTCCTTGTGAACCAGCTGCTAATAAGCTGCAGTTAGCACCATGTACTCTTTCTTAAAGGCTCAAAACTGGTGGCAAATGAGTGTTTGGCAGATACACAGGTTTGCAGTTTGTGGCAAACAGAGCAGTCACATCTGTATCTAATTACAGGATGGAATAGCCGAATTCTGACTTTTATCAGTGTATGATTAGCAGGGCCTAGCACACTTACTCCAGTATTACTTAAATCAAATATGAAGCCACAGAACCAAAGTACCATATTTCTCCTGATGTATTCTTGTTATAGCTATCACTGCTGTCACTGGTTTGTAATGATACGTGAAAAATGAAGGAAAGCTTGAGACAGGTTCTTCCCTTGTAATGTAATTAATTGAAAGAGCAAACACACAAGAGTGAGTATTTCAGCCAATTGATATCTTGTTTTGTCACCTAAGCCAGAGGCACTTGACTGGATGTAATTTTTGTTTGGTTTTGTTGGAGGTTGTTTTGTTTTCTCCATCCTTCATTTGAACACATGATTCAAAACAATGTTATTTATATCTAAGAAGGGCAAAATTTAGAAGGCAAAATATGGAATCAATACCCTATTAACAAGATTAACAGATGCAGGAAATGAATTTAGTGGCTGTTCATAAGAACAAGCTTATTGGAGCCATTCAAAATTATCTAATCTATAAATGAGCCATTCATACTAGATTTCTCTGTAATATCTTTCTGTGAATCCACGTTCCCCAAAACATAGTCCTTTTACAAAAATAATTTGTATTTTAAAGACCTTATTGAAGTAGCATTTAAAGGTATTTTAAGTTTAAATAATTTTACAATAGTTTTGAATAAATAAAAAAAGCTGTTTTTATAGCAAGCAACATTTTCAGAAATATATGTACACTAAGCTGAATGACACATGCACTTCAATATCTTTCCATGCTCCCCTGTGGTCAAGTACAATGTGATGTTTTAAAGAAAACACATTCAGTACTAAAAGTCTATGATTTTTATCAAAGCTGCTTGTGTTGTGTTGTCTGAAGTACTGTGAGTTGTGCTCTTAACACAACTCACATGAGCCCATTCCTTGCAGGGCTAAAGTGCTCAGCCTTCCTGTGGCAGGGGGTTCAGACAGGCAACATGAGATGTCCTCGGTACTCTTTCCAAATGTACCCTGTATCCGTGTGTCAACAACTTGCCTGGGATGAGTATCATTAAATTATTCTGGAGGTGTTTAAAGGATGTATAGGTGTGGCCCTTATGGACATGGTATAGCGGTGGACTTCTATTTGGTTAACTGTTGGATCTCATGATCTTAAAGACCTTTTCCAACATAAATTCCATAATTTGGAGGAAAAGATCCCTGAAAGATTAATAACTTACAAGAGCAAGTCCAGAGAAGGGCAGCTGTGCTGGGAAGGATCTAGAGCACGAGTCTCTTGAGGAGCACAAGTCTCATGAGGATCCAAAGTTGTTTAACCTGGAGAAAAAGAGGCTCAGGGAGAACCTTATTGTTCTGTACAACTACCTGAAAGGAGCTTGTCGTCAGGTGGGTGTCAGTCTCTTCTCCCAAGTAACGTGTGACAGGCGAAGAGGAAATGGCGTCAAATTGCACCAGAGGAGGTTTAGATTGGATATTAGGAAAAATTTCTTCCTGGAAAGGGGTGTTGAGCATTGAAACAGACTGCTCAAGGAAATGGTGGAGTCACCATCCATGGAAGTGTTCTAAAAACGTGTGTATATGGCACTTAAAGATACAGTTTAGTGGTGAACATGGTGGTAATGCTAGGTAGACTGTCGGGCATGATGATCTTAAAGGTCTTTTTCAACCTTAACTATGTGTTATCTATGCTTAGGTAGTGTGTACTCATGTTTAGCTAGTTCTTCCAATTCTGTCCAATTTTTTTTCCCCCTCCT
>VYZQ01000017.1:18281-29924 GCA_013400655.1 Mystacornis crossleyi
CACCTCCAAGCACAGCCATCATCAACAGAAGCAATGTCCTATAGTCTTAGCTTTGTCTAAGTGGGCTGAGCGCATCCCATCCCTATCCCACTTCACACCGGACCTAATTAACGTGTTGTAAAATTATGTAAAACTAAATCAACATTTGGCAGGAAACATGCAGATACTATTGTGTAGTGGGTTTTAAGAGCAATCTTTCTATGCTTTGTAATCCCCATGTCATATTTCAAATTCCCATTCATTACTGTCCATGATGATAAAGGGAATTAGTGTTCCCTTATTAGTTTTGAGCTGTGAAGATGTGTGATTCACGTTGCCTTAAAGCTGGGTAATTCATTAGTCACACTGTTGAAAGTTCCAAGCCTATTATATCCCATAAGATATTTTCCCAGAGAAATTTCTATCCTCCTAGTCTGTAATGCTTGTATTCAAAATGATTAATTTTCTCTAGTGTATAACATGTTGAGTTTGTTTGTTTCTTTATTTGTTTGCTTTGTAAATGTCCCATTTTCAGCTGGAATAGAGCTAATTTTCTCCTTAGTAGCTGGTACAGTGCTGTGTTTTGGATTTAGGATGATAATAATGCTGATAAAACAGTGATGTTTTAGTTGATGTTGAACAGTGCTTACTCTTAGTCAGGGACTTTTCAGGCCTTTCAGTTTCCCATGCTCTTCCAGTGAGCAGGTGCCAAGAAGCCAGGAGGGAGCAGCTGACCCAAGCTGGTCAAAGGGATATTCCACACCATAGTACATCATGCCCAGTATATCAACTGGGGAGAGTTGTCCAGGAGAGGTTGATCACTGCTCAGCACCAGTCAGTGCACAGTGTGCTGGCACAGTCAGGGGGTGGTGAGCATTAATATTCTGCATCTCTCATTTCTCCTGGGTTTTACTCCTCTCTCTCATATGTCTCCCTTGCTGTTGTTGTTATGATTGTTATTATTATATTATTATTATATTTTAGTTTATTTCAAATGTGAAACTGTTCTTATCTCAACCCGTGGATTTTACGTTTTCCTGATTCTCTTTCCCATCCCAGGTGGGAGGGGGTGAGCTGCTCAATGGTCTTTAGTTGCTGGCTGTGGTTAAAATGCAGTAGTAAGGCATTGCTTATAAGGAGCTTACATTTTTAGAATGACAAACAATTCTTCTAAGAATTTTTTTTAATTAACCTGCATTCATGAAGTAAATGTTGAGGTAAAGTTCTTAAACACCAAACAGGGTCAAACTGTAACCATTAGACATCTCAGGTAGGAAATAGGTGGACCTAGTCTCAAGTTTCAATTCTAATTTCTCAATTTTTGTTCTAAATGATTTACCTTATTCAGCTTAATCCCTTGGAGACAAGTCAGACATGAAGGATCACTATATATTTTAAAATAGATATATATATTATGATTCTTATGTGTTCAACTAACTAAAAAAAAAAATAAGCAAACCACCTTATTTGTAATTTCAATTGGTTTATAGTGAAAACAATGTTAGATTCCTAAGCAAATTCATTCTGATGGATCCAGAATGACTTGCTTTTTGGATTTAAAGAATTACAACAATACTATGGTGTCCACTGTAACGTAGTGTAAATCACAGATATAATTAATCTAATGAAAGTGAAGTCTTCTTCTTATAAATGTTATTTCTGGAATTGTCGTTGTTATTATAGCTGCTGTTATTATGTTAGAAGACCTAAAATAAAGAAGGCTCTGCTCTGTTGGCATGATAGGAACATCTACACATTTGCTATCCCTGAATGGCTCCTCTGCATGATACCAGAACAGAGGATGGGACTGGAACAGGAGATCCATTGCAAACAACCTTCCGTGGCCTGAGACACATACCGGAAACTACAAGAAGGAAAGCCATCACTTGTATGTACCATTTCTAAACTGCAGCAAACATAAAGCAGGCCTGTGATGACATTGGTATCAGAGCACATAACTAAAGAATTATATTAAGAGCTTATGGCAGGAGTAGCAAACTTCTGGCACGTGAGCCTGAACTAGGTCACGGGACTGTTATCAGTGACAAAACTGTCACAAGAGATTACCTTGCGTAGTCCCAGCTCTGTGCTAAGTGGCCTGGATAGCAGCAGCTGGTAAGATAGGAACCTGCGTGCCAAGTGTGTGGTTGAGTAGACCACCCAGAACTACCTAGGAGGGCATTTTCTCCAAAGTTAGTGACATTAAAGAGGAAGAAAACAACCAAAACAAATTAAATGGTAACAAGGGGAATATTGTAAACTTTTGGAAAGAAAGAAAGAGTCAACTTGAGAAGTATAAAATGAGCACAATAATTTACAATGGTGGACGCAAAGGAGAGGATAAAAGAACAGTAATGAAAATCTGATTTGACATTGCTAGAAGTCACCCTGCTGGCACTTGCCCATGTCTGATGGAGTTGCTCCCTGCTGGAGGCATGAATGTGCCAGAGTGCAGCAGGGAGGGATCCATACCTCAGTATGTGTGATCCACACATCTCTATGTATATCACCTCGTGGGCTGTGCTCATACTGTCTGTGTGCGTTGGAAGGCTCCAGGAGGTAATGTGGAGAGCTAGAGTTTGTGCACACATCCTCTGACATAGGGTGGGCATGTATGTGTGATCACAGAACTCTAAAAGATTAGTTAGAGTTGGTTGTTTCAAAATTTGTAGGTATGTGTAGGCATTTTACAAGTGTCTAGGACAAGGGTGTATCTGTTGCAGTTGTGATACTGACCCTCAATATATAGTTCACTGATTACCAATTAACTATGTGGTAATAAACCTCTTCACTGCTGATTCCATTTAAATTATGGCAATTATGGCAATCCCCTGTGAAATCACCCGCTCCAGCTGCTGCACTCCTCAACAATAAAGGATGACAGATCATAAAGAGTGATAGTGTAGTGATATTATGACATGAATCAAGTTCCCTTTTTGATATAGAAACAAGTTATAAGCATTTGGGATTCTACTTTTGAAAGAATGCAAAAAGTGCACGTATGATGTCTTTCTCATGGGCAGGGAGGACAACCCTTGGGGGGATTTAAGGGAGATCTTCATGGCGGAGACAGCACCAGTGTTGAGAGTGAGGATAAACATCCCTTCCAGTGCAGATGGCTGTATCAAAAGGAGCATCCACTGCATTTAAAACGTAGTGCAGTGAACGCTGTTGACAATATTATTCCTCTCCTTGAAGCAGGTTTCACATGAATCACAGAATTCAGCTCCTGGAAGGCACATGGTCAAACTGCAGTCTTAACTGTAGCAAATACGCTTTAATATTGAGGTCAGCATAAGAAAAGCTAATAAATAAGCAATTTAAACTCACTTTCAGAATTCATCCAAGACAGTAGCAATCTCATTTCCTCTATACAGACAGGTACAGATTTACTGGTCAGGAGAAGGCAGATGGAAAAACTCATATCCTCACCTACTAAAAGCCAGTACAGCATGTAGCCTGTCACACGGGAGGGAGAGACTGCTCCACCATCTTCATGACTACATCCACAGTACTACACACCTCAATAAAGCCAGTGGAAAAAATAATATTTTATTTTTTATTTTAGGGGTCTTTTATGCTGATCTGCTTTAGTTATAGCATAATACTGAATTCCAGACATTATAAATCACCTGAGTAGTTCTATATAGCCTCCTGAATATTTCTAATGTGATGGGATCAATAAGGCTAATACTGTAAGAATGTGATCCTGTCCTTCCAAGCAGTTTCGGATTGAATTTAGATTTTTAGACAGTGTGTATTTTATAACATAAATCAACTGTATTTCAAACGAAATATTTTATGCAATGAACACTTGTAAAAGCCTCCCACAGGATTTCACGATACCTTCCATGCACTTCACTGTAGCATAGACCTTACAAAAAAGCTGTTTATTGTGCAGTATGAGAACTAAATGAAGCATATGAAATCCTTGTCCTTAGTAAAATAGAAGTAGAAAAGCCAGAAGAATGACTGAACAGAGGACAGTCTTTTCTCTTTCCTCTTGAACCTATATTTATTGTAGCAGACATCAATTTTCACTGGTAAATTCTTTACACAAATTCGTATCAGTTTGTTAAGTTATTAGATGGGACCCTTATTTATACCATTTATACAATCAATCAGTAAGACTCATTACTCACCAGCATATTTCAGTTTGCATGGCAAATATTAATCAGTAAAATTGTACTCTGGCGAACACGTGTTGCAAGTTAAATTATGATCCACATTAAAATGGGAGCGTTTCCTGGTGAATTTTATATGTCTGTAGATTAATTTAATTTTATTAAAAACAAAATCATATAATCATATAATTCTGTATGATATATATAGTAGATTAATTTAATTTTATTAAAAACAAAATCATATAATCATATAATTCTGTATGATATATATATAATCATATAATTATATAAAACTTGTTAAATAAGAATAGGTCTAATTGGCATCATATTTGAAGTTTAGATATTGTTCAGTTTAGCTGTAGTTCTGTACTACAGATCAGACTCTAAATAATGAAAAAACACTAGAATCAACCTTATTTTTTCCTGTGAAATATTAACTATTATTGAAATTTAAAGTTGGCAAATTAGTTTGCTTTATTAAGATGCGTTATTGTCATTTAATTCACAACTGAAGAAGAAGTGATAAGCTCGTCAAGGTTTAGGTAGCTCTGACCTGCCATTTTTTCTCACCGGTTTTATCGTATTCTTACAGCAACAATACTAATGTCAGTGGAAATACTCAGAACACTTACAAGTAATCAGCATGAGCAACTGGAACAGAATCATTGGCTTCTGTTTGAGAGGTGACATTTGTAACAGAACTTCCTGGCATCCGTTGCTTCTCACATCTTGAAATATTCTAGGAATATGGAACATTCGATGCTTTGCAAAAGACTTTGAATTTTCCTGGGGTATTTCTAGATGGAAGGTATCTCAGGAAGGCTTTAGTTCAACCTCTTACTCAAAGAAGGTCAGGTTTGAGTCGGTAACAGAGGTCTTAAATCAATCAGGGTTTGAAAAACTTCAGAACAAGAGAGTGTACAACCCTGCTGGCAGTTTATCTCTGGACAGTATTTGACTGTACCAGTGGTAAAAAGTTTCTCCTCATATCCAGTCAGAACTCACTGTGTCATGTGCCTGTCATCCTCCCATGACACAGTGCTGTGAAGTGCTGGGCTCTCTTGAGAGAACTTTTTAGATTCTGGCACACTGCTGTTAGTTCCCCTTAAAGTAATATCTTCTCCAGGTCAAACAAGTCTCCAGACCTCTCTTCTCAGGGCACATGCCCCAGTCCCTGACCACCCTAGAAGCCCAGGGTGATTAGGAACCATCGATTGAAGAGGTGACCCCCGTGGGGGGGATGGGCATGAGTGGATGCGTGGGGCACGGGGTTTCTCTGTCCCTGTTCCCGGGTCATGTGTACCCCAAATCCTGTCCCCCATTGGTCAGTTTGAATGTAGCCCGCGGGAGTTCTGTACTTAAGGGAGTGTTCACGGGACCCCGGGGGGTTGTTCCAGACCTGTTCTGGGGGCAGGTCGCTGTCGGAGTCCCTGCCGGGCTCCGGCCATGTGCGGCCAGGGGGAATAAAACCTGAAAACATCTATCAAATATCGTCTCCTTGATTCTTCCACGGGCCAAGGCTGTCTCCCAGGGAAAGGTTGCAGCCACCCCACTGCAACAATCGATATCAGAACCTGCTGATAACTTTCCTCTAATTGAGTCCCAGTATTGGATGCAGCATGCTAGATGTGCTGGGTATAAGGGGAAAATCACTCCTCTCCATTTTCACTGGGTGTGCCCCAGTGAATATCTCTCAGGGCACTGTTGGCTGTCTCTGCAGCCAGGGCACACTACTACATTCAGTGTGTATCTACCAAGACACCCAGGGCCCTCCCTGCAGAGCTGCCCTCGGCCAGGCAGGCACCATCCTGTACAGCTGCACTTGCCGCTTCCTGCCTGTGGCAGGACTTGGCCTTTTTCTAACCCTATTGAACTTGAAATGTTCCTCTTGGCCCACTCCTCCAGCTTAAACAGAGAAGAACGGCAGCACAATGTCAATTCCTCTACAAGTTATAGTATGTAAGCCATTGCTTAAACAGCTGCCATACCCTTTCCTCACATCTCTAAATAGAATTCTCCATCATGAATGCACACTGAGATATGCTATTAAGTCAATTGGGAATGCAAGTACTGTGAACCAGTCGAAGCACCATAGGTTTTACTGTATTCAGTAGTCTTTTTCATCTCTGTCATGAATATTCTTAGCTTATAGTTATGAGCAATTAGCAGAAAACCGGAATTAATCTCAACTTCCTCCTGGTTTTCATACTAGTCTACAAAGGTGAGGGTTACTTAGCATAGAGCTGATACGAGCTGTTGTCTGGAGCGTTTTCTAGAACATCGCACGTCCACATGGAATGTTAAATATGTCTAATGCACTTGCTTTGTGGAAGCTGGACAGTGCATCTAATAGCACTTTAAGGACCTGAGGGTGCTTAGCTTTTGTCATCATGAAAAAACACTATGCATAAGTTACTTCCTTGCTACATTTGAGAATGACTTATTTAGGATCTTTCACACACTCTGTTTCTAACTTTTGAAAAGTACTAGACAAGAAATTACTAAAAATAAAAATAGGAAGATGAGAGAAATGTTTTCTCCTAGTCAGTGATAAACTATTTAAGTGTATTTTATGTGAAGTATGTTTTAAGCAAAAATTAAAAATGCGGTATGATCATTCTCTGATTGTATGAAGTACTTTTAGCATATATATATATGTATGTGTATTCCTTTACATGTAAACAATAAAACCTTATATTTACCATTATTTTAAAATAGATAGGAATACTGCAACATTAGCTTTTGAAATTTATTTTTGCAGATTATTAATGACTGGACTTCTTTGCTGATATTTATGGGAGTTTCAAGAGTTTTAAAAACCAGACTCATCATCTTGACATTATTTTGGATTCAACAAATGCCTTCAGAGGTGTTTATACCTTTTCAAAAAATGTGACAATTTTGATTTAGGCTTTTGAGAAAAATTTTTTATTCAGCATGCCAGTTAAAATTATGAATACAGAGAAACGATGAGAGCCAGCTAAAATAGTATGAGCTTCATTGCTTTTCAGTAATGTTGTAATAGAATTAAAATAAACAGCTTCTCAGTATCAGGTAGTAAATTTAGCAGTTGATGTATGGCAGATGTTCTTAGTCCAAAAAAGAAGGCCAAAATTAAAAAGCTGCTTTCAGATACTGAATGCAAAAGAGCCTCTTCCTCATGCACTGCAGCAGCAAATAGATTTTGGATGACCAGCTGGACGCTGAGTAGGATTCCCTCATGATCTTGCTTTGAGGACTTTTCTTAACTATTAAAACCATTTGCTTTTATTGTTTTTGACAGGCACAACAGTCTGATAACAGGTGTGACAATCTGCTTAGAAGGAGAAAATAAGGGAATGAAGATGCCAAGTAGTCTGGCAGACTGGTCAGTATAATTTTCTTCATCATTTTGCTCACATTGATGTAGGTGCCGAATATGAGAATAAACGTGGAGACATACTTTTTTTTTGGTAAAAATAATGCTTGCTTTGTGATTTCAGTCAAGGTGATCTGTTACCAAATGCTGGCTGGATTTATGACCATCTGCCATGCAACAATGAGACAACTGTCAGAATTAATAACACTTTAAGGAAAAAGATATTTTGTTCAGTGTTGGGGTTTTGACCTTTTAACTGCCAATGCAACACATGCCACTTTATAGAGACATAAAGCTTTGTATTAGCACAAACTTAAAAAAACAAAACAAAACAAACAAAATCAATGACTAATACCGACAGTATAAAGTCCTGGAAGTCTAAATCAGAAATTATTATGTCAAGGTTTTATATTTTCAAGAATAGATCTATATTATTCTATAAAAATACCTTCTGAATTTTCAGTTATTTGATAAAATGAAACTTAATCCTTCCAATTATAAAGTATGGCCCCATTTCATACAGGCCAAGTGAGCAGCTTGACAATACTCATCCTTGGATGTGTCAGGTCAAATTTTATTTTGACTTTCAAAGAGTGCATTTTTCCTCTTAAATCCTTCATCTGTATACACAGTCATGCATATATAATTGAGTCCCTTTTGCATCACATTTTTAACAGGGGCATGATTTTAACTGGCTGCAGTATGATTTACAGTTTTCTAACACTGCATTATTCATGTGTTCTGCAGCTGCAGTGAAGAAAATAAACACTGGCTTTCTAGGTAAACATTCTTTTCAAAAATCGGAGGTAATTCTGATTTCAGCAATTTCACTAGCAAGTTGAGAAAGAATAGAACCCTTTTAGGAAATCAGCAAAACAAGTTAATATTCATTGAGTTTCACGCTGTTCTCAACATCATCTTAATCTTCCCATTATTGAATATGCTCATGAGATGAATTCAGATTATTGCTATTTTCAGGGAACTATTTCTCCAGCAGTGCTATTAGCATGTATATCTTTAGCAAGTGTAATTCTGAATAATTCAACTTTCAAAGGTGTATCTGTCTTTGGTCCCTAAGAAATTAACAGGCACCACATGTAATACTATAAGATTCACCTTCCAGAGAATTCAGATGAACTTTAGTGCACTTTCTAATGGCATTCCTTGATGTCAGAAATCCACTCTTCTCTCATAAAAACTTCTCTTCCTCCTCTGTGAATGCTGATGTTAGCAGCAGCAGTAACTAAAAGGCAGCACTGCTTTTGCTGAGGAAGGCAAGAACAGAGACATCTGGCTCACAGAGGCAATTTGAGTGGATTTGTCAGAAAGTACTTTCACCAGCATAGGGAAAGGCCCTTGAGGTACACTTACTGAAGAATGGGAAAAGTTTGTATATATGAAAAAGCGCCCAGAATTCATGTTGGTTTTTAATGACTTCTTTGATCCTTCAAAGCAATAAATGAACCAAACTGGATTAGATTTTGCAGGGTCTTCCAGTGTTCTTGCTGAATTTCTAATATGGCAAAATAAATGCTGGAAACTGTCACATTAGCCTTAACCCCTCAACTACAATTTTTTTTTTAAAGGAAAAGTATGATTTAATGTAAGCTGTAGATGTCATTTAGTACAAACACATATCAAATTACAGTCTTAAATCTACTTGCATCCTCAAAAGCCTCAACACCTTTATGAATAATAATATCTTCAACACTTCTCAGTGTCCAGGTAAAAGCGTGAATCAGAGTTCTTAAAAGACAATTCTTTAGTACAGCTGACATTTTTAAGTCTTAAAAAAAGAGATCATATCAATCCTATTTATAATCAGAATAGATTCAGTAAACAAAAAAGTAAATTTTTCATTCAGCAGATAACAAAAAAGAAAAGTTGTAGTATTCTACTATAAAAAATAAATTAAAATAAAAAGTATAGTACTTAAAATGAAAAAGATTTCTAGTTTGGTGCAGGTGAATAAATAAATATCCATAAAATTTAAAATCACCTAGGTCATGGTTATAGAGAAAAGAGGTGGAATTTCTAGCACTGTTTAATTCCATACCACCCACACCATGGCAGGAGGAATCTGGGGACTGGAAGCAGAAGGGATTCCATCCTTTGATGGGCTTGTGAGAGGGTGTATGCTGGTCTGGGGTTGGGATCAGAGCCACTGCCACTAATGCCGCTAATGCCGCTGCAGAGGGAGACAGCCCCTCTTTGGAAAGTATTTTTGTTTGTTTGGTGGTGAATATCTTTTTTGTGGGTAAAACGCTCTCTGTTTTGTACACTGTCTTTTAATATTGTTATGGTTACTACAATTTTTTAGTGAATTGTGACTGCAGCTTATAATTTCTCCTGGTCTTTTCTCCACTGTTGACAGGGGGAAAGCTTGAGTGAGTTTAATTTTCCTGCTGGGTTTTAAACCAGCACAGTCTTGGTTTACAAAATCAGGCTAGGTGTCCAACAGGAACAGACTTGAATGTTTGTAACAAATGTTGATATTAGCTGCAAGAGAAGGAAGATGCTCCCTATAGGTTTTCTGCAATAAGTTTGTTAATTTTTTAGTGAATCATAGAACCATAGATCAAGCAGAGATTATGTGTGAGTCAAAAAGATCATCTCCATATACGCAGATACACACCAATTTCTACATCCTGTACATGGGCAATTGTACTGGTTATTTCCTAGTGGGCTGGTACATACAAGAAATCTTTGGTGTTCAGAACAGAAATCATACAATTATAGGATGGTTTGGGTTAGAAGGGGCTGTAAAGATCATCCAGTTCCAACCCCCTTGCCATGGGCAGGAACTTCCACTAGACCAGGCTGCTCCAAGCCCCATCCAACCTGGCCTTGAACACTTCCACGGATGGGGCCTCCACAACTTCTCTGGGCAACCCATTCCAGTGCCTTTCCAACTTAACAGTAAATAATGTCTTCCTAATACCTAATATTTTCCTCTGTCCTCGTTCAAGAAAAAATTAGTCCTTCAAATACACATAAGAATGAGACAAACGTATTTCTGTTCTTGCAACACTGGACTTCTGCAAGTGCATCAGATTCAAAGAAGTCTAATGGAGAGGAGAAAGTATAGAAAACAGACACATGAAGCGAACAAAGGTATTTGGTAAACAATGGTTCTTGAGTGTCAGTTTACAAGGAGGATGAAATTAAGAGTTAACCACTGTTATTACAAATTTAGCTAGCAGAAGATGTCAGAATCCTTCATGAAGGGAACTACATCTCAAACCTGAAAACAGGACAAACATACACTGCATGTATTCCCTAGCAGGAAAATTTTTAGCAAAGAAGAAATATACGGTCATCCCCAGTGAATTCTGCTGTTTCCAAATTTATAAAGTTTGGATTTCAAACACTGACCTGGAAAATCAGAGCTAAAAGAGCAATGTGTAGGTCTCTGAATTTAAGTCTGTCTGGTACTATGTTCTGTACTGCTAAATCTTTAAGATAAAGGAAGTAATACTTGTGTCCAGTTGAGAAGCAGTTACTGCCAATATCCTAGTGATGGTTCAGGTGATATAGACAGTCCTAAGTAATACTGATTCCATCCAATGTTAAGGTATGAGAAACCTCTGTGAAAATACGTACTTTAAAGGTTAGGAGTTGTGATCCAGGATTTTGGTCAGGGGATGAAAAGCTGCATGTTGCTAGAACAGCTTACAACCAGCATCACACATGCAAATCATCATAATTTCCTCCGTAATTACTGTGTGCTGGGAATCCCACAGCAATATGGATAACTCATAAACATTAACTTATAGCTTGAATAGTGTTATTACATCATGATGATTAGATGGGTTTCTGTTGTAATGTAATTGGCCTGTAGAAAATATGCAAAAGAAAGTGAGGGAACTCTTGAAATTGTATATACTTAACCCACGGGAATTTCTTCTTCCTAATTACTATTGACAATGAAAATCTACTGTTTTTAAGTGAAGATTTTAGTTATCATGGAGAGAAATGTCTATGTATTGACTGATTTTTTTTTTCTACATGATTAAATCATAGAATAATGAAATGATGGAATAACAATGACTGTGTTACAGTTACACTCTGAAGTGCAAATTTACCGTTTCAAAATCTGCACTGGAAGCACTGACCCATATCCCTATCTAGTTTATATTTCCACATTGCACATTGTCCTGGGTTACCTGGTATTCTATTACC
>VYZQ01000017.1:40757-56064 GCA_013400655.1 Mystacornis crossleyi
GCCCCTGGAAGCTTCTTCAAGAGCACACGTACTGGAGGTGGGAGAGGAGTTCCAGAACACATCAGGTCATGCAGCACTGATCAGTGGCAGATATGTGAGATACAGCTGGCCTTCAGACAGGAGTTGGAGGTAAGAGCACTGTGTAATTGGTGCATTCTGGATACGGCTACTCCAGTCCTGCTTGATCACCACAGGTTACATCAGGACAAAAACCCAAACCAACCAGACCATGAGATTCAAACATAGTACCAAGAGCAGGAGACTGAGGTGCATTTTCCCCGATTACCAGGCTGTTCCAGGTCTGCTCTATCCGATGACAGATTTAAACATAAAGTAAAAGTAGAATTCCCATGCTGGAAGCACCACATGCTCTAAACTCAGTAAGAACTCCTCACATGCAGATAGATTATTAAGGGTTTGTTCTTTCAGTGCAATTTTTGCTTTTGTTATTTGTGTTTAACTTTTTTCTTCCTGTCTGAAGGAGAGTCAGTAATTGAATTCCAATGTTATTACTTTGTACAATTATGATACCATTGTACTTACTCTTTCTACTGTAATAACTAGGAATTTACACCACTTGGGATTTTTCTTTTGATTTTATGTGCTTGCCTCCTACATTGATTATTTAATTTCTGTAAAGAAATGTTGTGACATTAACTTGTCTTCTTGTCTTCTAAATACTGCAGTTTAATATCTGGTATGGAAACAGAAAAAAAAGGGAAGTTGAAGGAACTAACCAGATTTTATTTAAAAAAATCCTACAACACTACTGAAAATCATGTCACTACCAATATTCAGGAGTTTAGCAGCTGTTACCAGTGAACTGTTCTTTAGAAGACACATCTATTTGTTATAATAGGTGGTAATTCTTGTCTCACACAAAGAAATTTGCATGAGAAATAACTTAGAGTCACTTCACTAACAATGACAAAATATTTGGTATAATCATTATTACATTAATTTTAAAGCACCCATAAGAAAGAGCAACTTCCTAAATTTCATTCAATCTTTCTTATGTAAAATAATACTCAACAGAAATCAGTAATTCTTTTTAAAAAGCATTTAAACACTACATAGCTTCATATGCTGTAGAATCTTTGCTTCCAAGGTTGTTTCTCATGTGACAAAATGTCTTTTCTTGTCTGTGACCTTCTTTCAATTATGTCTACTAGTTTATTTCTGAAATTCCCAGATGCTTGGATTCATGTTTCCTATTGTTATTCATTAACACAAATAAGCAAAAAGATGTCACTAGAAATTGCTATGGTTTAACCTTATGATGGATTTCTACGTATATTAAAAAATAGAGCTGTTAAAAAATTGTATTTTATGGTATGTGATTTTCATCTAACAAGTCTAGTTAAATGTGTTTTGACTTATATCTGATGTCAATACTTTTCTTTTACAATTCTATTTTAAACATTTGAATAAATAATATTTGCATATTTACCTGTTTTCTTCTGTGTGCTCTGAAAAATTTCCATCGGTAGACCATTTTCTAGACAGAAATATCTACCAACAACAAATTATTTGCCAAGAGATAAAGAAAAGCATATTACTATGCATAGTAGTATATTACTTTTCAGCTTAATAATAGCTATATACTAAAGAGATTGCTAAAAGAAAACAGACATATACAAGAAAAATGATCTGCTTGAAACAATAGGAAAAAAGTTTTGAAACAGCTTCTTCAATCTGCAACCTGTGACTTAAAAGTAGCTTTAAAACTTGCTATATTTCAAGCAATTTGTGATTAATTTTTACNATTGATAACAAAGTTTTAAAGCCATTGCCTTGATGAAAACTCTTCATGGATATCGAACAGTAAATGAAACAAAAGATTTCCTAATATTTCGTAAGAAAGCTGAAGAAATCAAAATTTTCAACTTGCTGACTATTGTTTTTGATATTTTCATGAGAAGAAGAAAACAACAATGTATTTCCGTGGTGAATAGCTAAGGCATGAAAACGAAAACAAGTTCAGAACATTTTTCCTGACACATTTCACCCTGGGAATAGGACAAAGGTAGTTGATTAATAGAAAAGCTGTAATTACTTGGGCATGAAGGAAAGTACACTTTTCAGAACAGTTGTCATAGAAAAGTGTATGCAATTTTCTAAGGAAAGTTTACTATTTTTCTAGGCTTCAGACTGGGAAACAAAGTATTTTGATAGGAAACGTATTTCAGGTACAGCTCAGATAACTTGACTATAAACTCCAAAATGCATTCTCTTCACTTGAGTGAATGACACATTTAAGGCATGATGGCTCTGATAATTGCTCTTAGAAATATTGTGGTAAGAGTTTCTTATCATTTTTTTCTGTGACCTCTTAAAAAAGGAGACATAGCATATGCAACCTTTCACATCTTATATACTGCCATCCACATACTTGTTTTTCCTTGTTTCTACTCAGACTCTACTATTTCTTTGAACTCTTTATTACCATTTGTATACACACAGTGAAAATATTGGAGCTGTTACAGAAGAAATTCCAATACTGAAATCAAGTATACAGACACTTGTGCGTACCCCAAAGTGAGGAAACACATCATCTGCAAGAATAGGCACCTCCTGCTAATGGATATTGATATTTTAGCCAAAGCTACAGAAAAGTAGCTTCTGCATGAACACTTCGGTTTGAGACAGTTTGGAAATTCTGCTTAACAAAAATTGTTAACGATATAGGAGATGCAGGAGGGGAGGTGCGGGCATAAATTAATGGCTGGAGTATTTCTCTTTTCAAGAGTAGGAATTATAGAAACCTGCACAGGTGATTTTATAATCAGATAATAAGGGATGTCCTGTTGGAACCCTGGATTCTGAGAATTTTAATCTCTCAGAGCTGACAAGCACTGATCCTCAAAAGTACACTGCATTTGAAAAAACAAGATGCTCTTACATGGAGTTCACAGGGTCTATAAAGCACAATCTCCTGATGTGAGTAAGTGCCATGCAATCTGCTTATATAAACTTCCCTTTTTGCATCACTGTCGTCTGTCCTAGCTCAAAATAAAATGAGCTGTACCCTGGGCATCTCTGTGGTTCTGATCAAACTACAGACAGTACTTGTAGCTTGGGGAGGACAGCAGTGAGCAGCTTGCCACCTGCCTTTTGCAGTTGTAAGAGTCAATCCCATGGGCAGCAGAAATAACCACTTACACATAGCAGTGCTGGGCTGCCCCAACAGTGAACACAAGAGGTGACAGGACTCAAGAGCTTGGACCTCCCTGAAGAAAAAAAACAGCTATAAGCTGGGAACAAAGCAGTGTTAAGCTGGGAACGAAGCAGCACAAAGCTGGAAGCAAAGGAAAAGAAGCAGCTACGAGCTGAAAGGGAAAAAGAATCCCCAGGGAACACCTCGGATATCCCTAGATGCTATTGAAAGGAAGTAGAACCGTGCATCGGGTCAGCTGTGGAACGGGGGACCGAGGAGAAGGAAGCTTGGACGTCCAAGAGGCCGCTGAAAGGAAGCAGGACCACACTGGTGAACCAGTTGTGGAAGGGGGGAGGCAGAAGCTACGCCTCAAATGTGCTTGACCAAAGCCCTATATGTTTTAATTTTTTTAAGCAGCTCTTTTGCAGAACCAAATCCACCAATAATCAGACTTTTAATCTCAGAATCCAGGGTTCCAATATCTCCCCCTCCTGTCTGAACCATGAACACTGCTTTGACTGCTTTGTTAAACCACTGTAGGATACATTGAAGTAGACAAGGAACCAATACTAAAGGAGGCAGTACCACATCCCTCCTGACAAAAATGCAAATGATTGTATGGCAACCAGCCACAGGTTACTGAGGGTCATCTCCCGAGAAATCGCCTTTGTCTGACTCTGGGGTTGTGGAAAAGCTCCTGTCTTGTAGAAATGTGTCAAGAGGTTTTCCTTTTCAATGAATTGTTGATACAGCCAGTTTGTGAGAGCTTCAGACTCTGCAGGNGTCCAGGGTTCCAAAAGGATGTTCCAAGGCAAATCGATGCATCTTTCAAAGAAGACAAGATTAGACGTCAGGTGCTTCTCAAAAGAGAACTTGACCCTACAGAGCTGATAGAAACCTCTTGACATTTCATTTTCCCAAAGAGAATGAAGGAACAACTCCAAAGCCAAATAACTGGCTCTAAGTTCTGCTTGGAGTTCTCTTCTTTGTGTTTAAGTATATCAACAATTTTATTAATTTCCTGAAGCAAGGAAAATGTCTATGGAAGGAGGCAGCTGGGACAGTGGAATATGAAACTGTGTCTTCTACACTGAGAGTCGTTTGGAGTGCTAGCCAAGAATTTGTCACTTCTGTCACTAGCTGTGAAAGAAGCTTCATGATTTCAAGTGGGAAGAACTGAGAATTTAAACTCTAATTCTAAAATGTGATTCCCTTGAGAAGGGAGCTGGTCTTTAGAAATATAAAGTGTTAAACAAAAGTAAATATCAATGGCTGATTACAAGAGCTAAAAAAACTCCACTGCTGTTCTTTAAAATCTCAAGCTGAAAATTTGGATGTGACATTGGAGAACAATTTTAAATTGTTCTGTCAGGCACTGAAATACAATTTTCTTTAAGAGAGAACAGTCTTTAGAGATTGATCTGGTTTATTCTTCAGGAAAAAAAAATCCTTGTTCTTAATTACTTGTAAATAATTTAGCTAATACATGCTTGCAAATTGCTTCAAGAAGGTCAATTTCAATATTTATGTATAAGATTCCGACAGGAAAACAAAGGACTATAACTAAAAATTTAACTGTTGTCTTTTGAAGACACTTTAGATTTTAATTTAAGATATATTGTCGTGGTCTATGCTTCCATAATTCAATCAGATAGTCAATATTAAGGTAGCAGGAGCTTCACCATTAGATGGAACTGATTCAGTAATTATTAATAAACACATCCTATAATCCTGTCCTCTTGAGCACTGCATAAACAGCTTCTAGAATTTCCAGGACCTTAAAATTAGAGATGAACACTCTTCTCTGTTTCTCCATTGTTTCGCTAATCTTTCTTTTCCTAAAGGTCCCCTGTCTGACCTCTTTTTCATTCCCCTTCACACATGAGTATTCCACAATATTAAAAGCTAGCAGAAAGTCTATTCTTCAAATGTGCTTCTGTATTGGAAAAGAATACTTGCTTATGTGTGAGGAGGAACCTTTCATTATAATCCAAATCTATCTTCTGAACCTAAAAGTGTCATATTGCTTTAAACCAGAGGCCAGTGTGACCTGCATCCCATTATCAACTGTGCCAAAAGCAGATACTTGTGAAAGGGTAAAAGAACAAGGGAAACACACAAATATTGTCTGTGCAATATATTTACTGTCTTCAACAACCTCCAACTCAGTCTGAAGTATTTGTCACTATGAATTTCTAGGTAAAAGGGTCTCTGGATTTCGTTTCTATCAATTGATTTGTCCAGTCATTTCAGGCCCATGTAAACAAATGTGATATACACAACAGTTGTGGCAAGTAATTCAACTGCTTAATTACAGGTCAACTTATTTTACTTGCTTTGTATCTGTTACCTGATAGATCCATTTGATTTAACCTATTTCTTTTACTGGAATGGAGACTGAATAGCTAACACCTTTTCTGTTTCACTAGTCCCATTTATCTCCCTTTAATGACTTTCAAGCTAAATTAAAACCAAGTTTATTTAGAAATTTCTTCATATAGTAAACAACTTCATACATTTAATGACTCTTGCTGACCTTCTGACAACCTTTATGAATTTGATTTAAGGTTCAAACATACTGCACATGCCATTCTGTGTGAAGTCAACAGTAGTGTGATAGTTCTCTCAGTTTCATTCTCTTTCTTTCTAGCACTTCCTAACATTAAACTTGCCTTTCCCCTACAGTTTTAAAAAACAGTGATTTCTCATTCATCTGAGATGATAAATGGAGAATTAACACACACAAAGGATCCCTGTTTTCTAGTAAGTAATCTTACCCAGCATGGGAGTCTATAAATTATTCAATAGAATCATCATCAGTGGAACATCATAAGTTCTTTTTGGTCAGCCAAGAGTAGTAAGGTGTTCTCTCAGTTCACTCAGAAAAATTATACTTCTGACTTAGGGCAAAGGTAGATATACAGAGGAATGATATCCTAGTGCCTCTGTTATGATCCAATTAGTGGCACAAAAAATTCCAGCTTAGGAGCCAAGGAATGGAAGCACCTCCAGATTTCTGCTGCTAATTTTCACAAGAGGTGAATAACTCACTGAAAAAAGTTAAACTTCTCTTAAATCTATTTGCTACAGCCATGTTTTAGAAGACACTCAATATCATTGGTCCAGTTTCCTCTGCTCCATCCCCTAAAGAGATACAGAAAGCTCCATCTCTGCATCCCAGAGTCAGTGAGCCACCTAAAGAAATAATAAATGGTGATCAAAGAAAGCGCTAGAAGCATCACCCTGATGTGTCTATCTCACATTAAACCCCAGTTTGAAACTCTGAACCTGAAATACATTCTGAACTTGGGTGTAGAGCCAACCCCCTTGAACACCTAAGCATGCAACTATTAACTGTTGCACAAAAACTAGCTGGAAGCTCTTATTGTGAAAAAAATGAAAAGCTTTTACTGTTTTATCATAATTCTGAGTACAGAACTACCAAATAAGCAGAATTGATTTTTTGAATGATGAATAAAAATTAATCAATGAGCCATCTCAGTTTTAACATGTGAGATATTTTTAAATTCTCAAACTTAATAAGAGTTGCTAAACATGGCGTCTGGTATTTTCCTTCATTAATCAGTACATTAGAATTTAATCTGCTTTTAATCTCATTAATTTAGAGAACATCCTTGCACTTAAAATCATCTTCTTATGAGCATGTTATATTCAACAGCTTTTACCACATCTCTTCCAGTCCATGTTATCACAGTAGAAGTTCATAAGAGAAACAGTGGTTAAATATCCTTCTAAAGCTTGCTCATCAAGAGTATGGTGAGAAATATAATCTATTGACTCCCACTGGCAACTGAGAAAATCAAAACTTGCTATTATGTAACTTTGTGACAAATGTGGCTTTGTCCTCCAAAAATTCCTCTATCAATTAAAACAGTTTACTTCATTTCATTGAGATAGGTATCTATTTTATATTTAGCAAAAATCTTGGGAAGTGCATCAGTAGATGCAGCTTGTGGACAAACATTTACAAATAGATTGAATTTCTCATCCCATTATTTTGTCACATTAAGCTTGATCAAAAATTTTGCTGAGAATACAAGGATTGCCCAAACTGAGATGTAATGCAGGATTTTTTTGCAGGAAAAACATTCAATTCCTTCAGCCTTTCAAACCATAAACAAAGTTAACAAAATATAATGGAATTGGGCCTTACACTTACAGTTGCTGTAAGCTAATTCTCTCAAAGCTTATCAAGCCTATTGAACATTCAAATAATAAAATAATTGCAGTTTAATTTTTCACCAGAAGCTGTAGTTTCAATTCAGCAGTATGAAAGATGAAAGAGAAAAATTTTGTTCTCAGGCATCTCACTGCTGAATATCCTGAGCTATCATAGCTGGTAAGGATTGCATCAACTCTTTGTTCTCTTCCTTTGGGGCTTCTTCTGTCTTGCTTGTGGATTAGTGTTCCACCTTATATGAGTTATTAAGTCATAAAATTTAGCAGGCTCTTTTCTTGTACTGGACAATGTTCTAGTTCAGGAATTCGGGTGTTACTTGTAAAGCCAATGTAGGGGCTTTTTATAACCATAAATTCAAAGTGTACTAAGCAGGATGTAATCAATATTTGCTTTTTTTTTTTAAACATAAAGTAGCATACAGAAATAGTGAAAATGAACATTTTGTAACAAAGTTAAGCAGAAGCTTATACACAATAAATAATAGCAAAGGGTTAAACAGAGGTTTGCAATACAATTTCACAAACAGGGTACAGAAAAACATGTGAGAGCAACAAAATTTGCACGATAAGAGCAAAGGATGTAGAACAGACATGAAACATACCTTCACCCGCTAGAAGCAGTTGGAAAGATATCTGATGGACACAAAGGAAGCCCATTGTTTTAAAATGAAGGTACTCTTCATGGGAACCTGATGAGGTCACACCCTTATTTTTGTGAGAGGGACCGGGACTATAGAAAAGTCAACAATGAATGAGAAAGGATGGAGAAGAAAGATGATGCTCACTTTGTTTTGGGTTTCACTTAAACCTGATCAAGGATCACCACCATCAGTGCTAAACTACACAGCATGAGCTTCAAGGTACTGTAGATTCACAGCTGTTAAATCTCTGTATTCTCTTCACCCTTCTAAATCTGTTGTGACTCAGAAAAACAAAACTATCCACTGTAATTAAGGTGCATTCAAAATTTGAATTTTTACAGTGGTGTAACAGAATCCTTTAGGTTGATTCTGTGTTCATTTCCCAATAACTACAAACATACACTTTGAATTTTTAATTTCTGCTTATTATTATCCTTGTATAACAGGCCTTCCTATTATAGCCCTAGATCTCACTCTTGAGTAAGAATTACCAACTCAGAGAAAATAATTTTATAAATGAATTAGGAATGTTCCCCCCTCATGTGCATGACTTGACATTTACCAATACAAAATATCACTTGCCATTTTACTGTCCAATCACACAGTCTCTTAATGATCTTTTGGGTTTCTTAACAATTAACCCTTTTTTCACCACTTTAGCATAATTAGCGTAATTTTTAAATCAAAATCACTTCAGTAATCTCTCCTTTTCCTAATAATATTTAATGTGTTGAACATTACGTCTCCGAGGCAAAGTTCCTGTGCACTGCTTAGGATGACTTCCTTTTACTTTAAAGACACTTGATTCTGTTCTCTGCTCTAAACTACTTTTCAGTTTTGCCAAGATTTTCCCTCTGAAACAATAATTGCCTTGACAGAGAAATCTGAAAAATATGGTCTGAGAAAATTCAAGTAAATGTATCATGGAAATGTATCATAGCATTGTTAAGGCTGGAAAAGATTTGTAAGGTCAAGTCCAACCATCAACCTAGCATGACTTCCATGTTCACCACTAAACCATGTCCTCAAGTGTCATGTCCACATTTTTTTTGTATACTTCCATGGACGGTGGTTCCACCATGGCTCCACCATTCCCTGGGCAGTCTGTTTCAATGCTCAACAACCCTTCCTATGAACAAATTTTTCCCAATATCTAATCTGAACCTCCTCTGGTGCAACTTGAGGCCATTTCCTCTTCTCCTGTCACAGGTTACTTGGGAGAAGAAACGACACCCACCTGACTGCAACCTTCTTTCAGACAGTTGTAGAGAACAGTGGGGTTTAGTAGTGGGCTTGGCAGTGCTGGGTTGATTCCCTCTGTGAGTCATCACCACAGAGGCTTAAAGAGGCAGAAACTATTAAGCAGGATTATTGGATCCTTATAAAAAAAAAAAAAAAAGGAATCTTGTTGTAAAAGAGAAAAAATGTTGTGACCTAGTAATATCTAGTGTTATAGGGAGACTTCACTCTAAACTTGTTTCGAGTGGTTTACCCCCTTCTCTTTTGCTCGTATTTCTCTCTACTTTGCTTTAAAGTCAGAGCTTATAATGGCCTGTCAGGAACAAAAGTCCTATTTATACAAAGCTTGGAAAGAGGATAACAGAACAGATGACCATGTTGAAAGAAGCATAAAGAGAATGAGGGGGAAGTGCAGTGCTCTTCAAAATGGCAAGACAGACAAACATTAGTGACCTTCATACAAACTGTCTCCAAAGTCGGTGCAGTTACACCAGAATGTTTATTTTTAATTTTGTTCTCTAATAAAGCAGCAGCATTTTCCAATCTCAAAAAAGTCATCTCTATTTACTCAGCTGTATTATTGCTTTTAATCATTGATAGAGAATCATAAATTTGTACAATGTTTTACAACTAGAGACATATTCTGTACCTTAAGGTGTTCAGGTACAGAAGATAAATTATATACTGATAAAGCAGCACCTGAGAGAATCAGGAGATATTACAATAAAAGAAACAATCTATATTTCCTATGAATTATTTCCAAGAGGCATTAAAAGAGAAGGATGTTTTTCAGTAGAGCAAGGCTTTACTTGGTAATAATTATGTATCTAGTTCTGTAGTTGACTGAAAACGTTTGCTCAGGTCAAACAAAACTGCTAATAATTACAAGTCCAACAAAACTATTATCTTGAATTAACTTGAAGGGGAAAAAAGTTCCCATTCAATCTTATTTCCCAATTTTGTCTAATAAAAAGCTATGACTACTACTCTGAGAGTCTCAATGGCATACTATGTAATTAATAGTTCCTATTTCAAGTTAAGTCTTTTTCATTCCACCATGAAAATTTGTCACCACAAAAATGCTGATCAGTCTAGCAATTTCTTGTGAGTTCTTGTTTGTTTATTTCCTTGGATTGTATCAATATCTTCATAATTTTACACTTTTCCAAGTCTTTCACAACATCATTCTAATTATATTATTTAGAAAAAAAGAATAAAAACAGATAATTTATTTGGTTAAAGTTCTTTTTCTTCTTCTTCTTAATTTGAGGAGATGTGAAGCAGACTCAGAGGTAAAGTGCAAAGAACTTATTAGTTTTGAATTTCTGTGATACAAACAGAATTCAGGAAAAGAAGTACAGAAAATTAAGTGTTTCTATTTAAAAGGAAGAAATATGAGAAGCTTGTAATACCATCAAGATCTGAACTGTAGTAGAGGACACTCACCCAGGAAAAAATGTTGTAGGCAGAAGTGATTTTGCTGATTTGTTACTCAGACCTTTCATGCATGTTAAAAATTCCAGCCATTGCAGAAATACAGGAAGTCATCACCCTTTTCTAAAGCAGAAAATTCATTTCTCAACCATTTCCTTTTCCCTCACAGCATAAGTCACGTTTTCTTGGCACATACTTCAAAACTACTTATCTACTGAAAATTCTGAAGACTCCACAAATTTTGAACATAAATTCTCACAAAACTTTATTTGGTCAAAAAAAAACCCCAAAAAAAACAAACCCCAAAACAACACAAAGCAGAGACCAAGAGGCAGTATATATTCCTGAATAAAACAGAATATGTTTCTAAATATAAACAGAGACATAAATGTAGATTTTAGAAAGAAACAGAAAGTAGTTCCCTTAAGGAATCTGTCATTCAGTATAGGAAAAAACTATAATAGATTACAGCGGGCCATGGATAGATTCCTTCACTTGAGATTTTTGCAACAAATGGTGCAAAGTTTGTGAAAAACAGAGTTCCATATAAAGCACACTTCAAGTTCATTTTCTAAGGAGAGCTATACTGTCCACTAATTTGTGAAAAATGTCTGAACATTACAGTAAGACAATAATTTTTTTTATTTGATAAAATCAATACTACAGTCTGAACACTGAGTACTGGAATCTCTCCTCAGATATTTCTTTATTAGTGTAATTTGAGAATAGCTTCATTACAGCACATGTACTCATAAGCATGTTTAATTTTGCAATCAGAAGGCAATGGTTGTAAGATTTAAAATAATTAAAATATCATAAGAGTAGACAAGAATATGTTTGGCCATCCCTCCTCTGTGTTGTTGCTAAGAGTGAGGAAGACCAAAGACTTAAAATTAACAACACATTTTCCTTTCTATAAAATTCTGTGGATAATACTGACTGCTAAAAAAGAGCATATCCTGTGTCTATTCAGCTAACATAGGCATTAATAAATATGAGCATATCCCCAAGAAACTGAAACAGCTAAAATGATTTTTCTGAGGTTTGGGGTTTTTTTTACAGAGTATTAATGTACTTTTAAAAGCCCTTCTTGTCTTCTGAAAAAAAATTAGCCAGTTTCGACTGTAATTGAACTTTGGCCATTTTTGTCTTTGGTCTGCATATGTGAAGCACAGCTCTGTGCTGTTGCTGCAAAGTCTGACCTCATTTCCAGAGACCATAGTTTCTTTTACTCTTGATCTCCATGTTCAGCCAAGCTCGTCTTCTTTCCTACTTGCTTAGGACACAGGAGAATTGCCTGCTCATGTTCTTCTCAAAGGTAGTTCTTCAATATTTGCCAACATTTGTGGACTTCTAAGCCCTCAAATGCGGGTTCCCAGAGTACTCTGCTACATAACTCTCTGAAGAGCCTAAGGTTTGCTCTCTTGGAGCCCAGGATAGCAACTCTTTTGTCCTTTTACTGCATTACACTGAAAATTTTAGACTCAAGCATTTCATGATCACTGTGGCCAAGACAGACGCCTACCATCACATACCTCTTTATTTACAGGCAGCAAATCTAAGAGGGCATTTTTCTAGCTGGTACTTCAATTACTTGAGACAAGAAATTGTCTCCTACAAACCTGAAATTTTTCCAAGTTTTCCTGTTTGTCACAGCACTGTGTTATTTCCCGTTGTATCTGGGAAGTTGAAATTTCATATATTGAGAAAGGCTACTGATGCCAAAATTTGTCTTAACTGCCTATAAAATAACTTGTTAATGCTTACATCCTGGCTGGGTGATCAGTATTAGACATCCCCTACTACGTGTCCTTTGTTCTCCATCTCCCTGATACTTACCCAGAGGCTCTCAACCACATCACTGCTAGCTGTAAGAGCTCTACATTCTAACTTCTCCCTTACATGTAGTATGACACCTCTAACTCATCTGCCCTGCCTACCCCTCCATCCCAGTGCTCTAGCTGTGGGACTCATGCCACCAAGTTTCACTAGTGCCAATATCACAACCCTTTCTTATATATGTAAATACTAAGACTAAGATGACAGCTGAGATGAAATATTCTTGAGGCAAATTGTACCATGTGCTGACAGAGTTTTGAAGTTCTTTTTCATGTTTTCAGGTTTTTTTCCCTCCTGCCTATAATATTCCCATAATTACAGTTTTCTGAGTATTTCTTTTTAGCACCAATGAAGTCTAACTTTAAATGCTGAAAAATTCTGTGCTCTCTCTCAAAGTATTATTTTGCACAATAACTTGTGCAGTTGTGTGTTGGGGCAGAAATGTCATATGTATATTACTAACTAGTTGAGTATGGATACTGACAGCCTGGTCAGAGAGGAATTTTCCACCATCCAGTTGTAGCCAGTGTTTGTGGAAAAGTAAAACTTTCCCATACTCTGAGCTGGGGACTGTGAGAAATCTTAGTAGAAGAATGCTAAACAATTTCTGCACCTGGTGTTAGTGTGTTGTTGAGTTGCAAGATGTTTAGAAATGCATGTCGTTTGTAGTTATTCAGTGGTGTCGGGGGGTATTGATCAAAGAACCAATTGTGTAGCACTTGTGCGAACCTGTCTATAAAAGTGTGTCTATTGTAATAAAAAAACGCCTTTTGCCTTCCAAAGTTTATGGAGTCTTAGTGTCGCTTTCTCGACCCGTCCCTAATAACAACAGTGACAGCTGAGCACTTTTATTCGGTCAAAATGAAACAATAACTTTATTTTTTTTTTGCCTGTTCTTTTGTTTATTTTGCCAGATATTTCAACTTTAAAATAATTAGACTTTAAAAGTCCAAGTGCTTAAAATATTTTAATGGAAACTTTATTTATTCAGTTTTCACTTGCACAGAAGTGAATTATGTATTTCTTGCATAAGTCTCATCTCATTTTTTGTTCAAAAGAACATGAGACCTTTCTAAAATTTTGAAATTCATATATGATTAACAATACTCTATGAAGTATCCAACGGTTTCTATATTGAGAAAGGTTTTTTAATCTTACCTATACTATTTTTTCTCTGTTTACTGTCCTTAAATTTCTTCAGCTTGCAGTAACTGAATTTAGACTGTGAATGTTGAGCAACCACCAATTGCATTAAGCAGGAAAATTAGAAATTCTCAAAACCATCATAGTGTTGATACTGGTCTTGGAAGATTCACTAAGCTTCTTCAGCAAAAGGAGTAGAAGTCTATCAGTATATTAAAACAGTCTTGATTGAATGAATGACAGTTAGTATCTACTGTACCGCTAAAAATAACACAACAAGAAAGGCAAGGGAAAAAATAGAACTTTTGATTTTTACCCCGAGAGAGTCCCTTAAAAGCCTAGTTGTTGGCAAAAGTGGTGGGTGCTGTCAATTCATTTTGTGAATCTGCCTCTGACCTTCAGTAAAAAAGAAGGCTTTGGAATAATACTCCTAATGACAGGTTTGAGATAGCTGATGCTACTCCTCCACCAGACACAGAAGAAGTATCACCCAGTTTTCTAATAAACTATGACTCTCTTGTCACCAAATTATATCAGAGGGGATCCACATCATAGCCACACACATACCTTGTGCAAAGAGTGGGGGTGAAAGTTTAACCATCCTGGGGATTGAAAGAGGAACTATCTTCCTATTCATTAAGTCTAATTGTACAACTGGTGCAATTTCCTTTCCTCCTGGTGAAAGTTCAGATGGAATTATATATCTTTCATTTCTTAAAAAAAAATTAAAATATAGTTGTGCATATTTACGAAAACTCACAGATACAACTTTTACCATTCTATCATTCCTAGTAAAAGGTCACAGGCTTTGTACTGACCCAACAGTGCAAAGTTGCAGGACGTGATGAGGTCTATGTTGTCCAGAGCCCGTTTTAAGTTGCTTTAATGGTGGTAACAATCAAAGGAGTTCCACCTTGTCTGCTTCAGCTTAGGTCTGTATATACCTCATGTGATAAGGACTGCTTTAGGTTGCATATGAAACAGCAAGAAGTTTTATTAGTCATGGCACATTGTTACACAGAGGTTTTGAACTTTAGCTGGAAATCAGAGAAGGAAGCAGAATATATAAGATAAAATATGAAATAAATCCAAACAAAAGTAAAACTGAAGAGGAAAGTCTCATTACAAACATCATGTTCCTTCGGGTAGAGGACTTGGGACAATGATGACTTATTTTAATCCTGCCATCACCCCTATTCTTCTTGGGTAAGACAGATGTTGTCAAACTTAGGACCCAGAGGGACAATGGAAAAGCAGTCACAATACTGGAGAAAAGGGGCTAAAAACTGTACCTAAAACAATAGCACATATATAATTTGCTAGGCTTTTGTCATGGGTTGGCACTCCTTCCTGCTCTTCAGGTTTTTCTTCCTTTTGGCTCTGTTTCCTTGATGAAGTGGTTTGTAGCAACAGGTGCTGTAATTTCCTCCAGAACTTCATAGAACCAATCAATTAACTAATTTGAATATAGACAGCTCTATTGAGCCACTTAGAGAAGGGATACGCCTCTATGAAATACAGATTTTAAAAAGGGACAAGGTGAGAATTTTTTTCTTGCTGTTTCGGTGTTGGCACAGACAGAGGTGCCTTGAGGGCCTGCTCAGCCCCTGGGCGGGGGGGGGAGGTGCGGCTGGGCCGGGCCAGCCTGGCGGGG
>VYZQ01000019.1:0-41852 GCA_013400655.1 Mystacornis crossleyi
GGGGGAAAAAAAATCCCACAACAAAAAATTCCATGCTCTTTACTAGTTTGGGGTGCAATTGCCTACAACAGCTTGCAAGGGTGGGAGAGGAAAAACCAGCACCTTCCACAGACACTTCATTAGCATGATCCAGCACTTTGTGATTTAACAGTGGCTGTGACCACCTCTCTCCCCTAAAAGTGGTATTTCTCACTTAAGTCTGCTTCCGCTGTGCAAAACTGAGGCTTTAAGGGAAAGCTACTTTTGGTAAAAATCCCTGAACACTCGTCCTAATTACCTCTTCCTGCCTTAGACAGCTTCCCAAGATGCCAGTCAGTCCTGGGAAGAGTCGCAAGAAATTTGGTATTAGTAACTGAGTAAACTTCCTCCCAGGTCTGTAAGGATAATGAGATACCAGGCTGCAGCTAGAAACCACAAGGATTTAATTTCTCTCCTCCAAGAGTTCTAACGAATACTTAAATATTACTATAACCACCCCAAACCTTCCACCTTGTGCGCTTGAGCAACAATACAAGCTATACTTTGCATTTCAGAGCAGCCTCTCCCTGGGGAAAGAGACATGTTTTTCCTTTTATCTTCAGTGTTGGATTACTGAAATTGCAGAAGAGATACTCTGGTTCTGAACAGGGAGTTGTGCTGATTCTGGGAAGGTAATTCCAAGTTAATATATGGAGTTTAGGCTCTCCCTGGGGCACAAGCACTCGCTGGCACTGAACAGACAAACCCACCTGCAGAACCAACTGCTTCGGCTCTGCTCTTTTGGAGCAACATCTGTGCAGCTGAATTATGAAAGGGGCACCTCACAGAACAACTGGGCCCCAGAAGGGCCAGGTTGCCCCCGAGAGCTCAGCAAGGAGATCCCCTGGAGCTGCTGCTGAGACCTTTTCAGATTACTGAGTGATCACACCTGGGCACATTCTATTAGAGCACGCTGAATCTGCAATTGGTCTGCCCTTCATTTCAGAGATGTGGAACACTGGCAGTAGATGTCACCTGTAAGTGCTCAGCAACTCCAGGGACAAGGAGTCAGCCATTCCCAAAGACCTGATGCAGTTGAAGTGCTGCATTTCCAATCATTAGTAGAAAGGACCAAAAATGCTCCATGAAGTGTTTCGAGGTGTGCACTGCCAGTGGAATTGGCATTAATAGTTTACACAAGAAACAATCAAGACTCGCCACAAAAATCTGCCAGATGTGACCTTCTGAAGTGAGGGAATGTGAGGAAAGGTTAATGGCATTCCTGAGGACTGGTGCCCGAGTTCTGGCAGCACTGGTTGCCATGGGGAGGCAACGCTGCGAGACAGGGCCACTGGTGACCCTCCAAAGGTTCTGCAGTGCTCCCAGACAGGGGCCGGGCCCTGGGAGAGCAGCAGTCCCAGTCCCCAAGGCTATTTATGATCAGATGCTCCACAGCACCGAGGAATCTCCAACAGGTGCTCCCATCTCAACAGGCCCAATTATCTTCCCTTGCTGAGCTTAAAATACATAAGCAAACTCCAGCTGTGCCTCCCCTCCCGCTTCCCATCAGTGCTAATGCCCCAGTCAGCCCCAGGAATGCCACAGATGAACGAGTTCCAGGTTTCACACAGGTTAATGTGTCACCAGCCCGAGCTCCTGGACACACTCAGGAAGAACGACTCCAAGCATTCCAAGGAGAAGTGGGAGATACCTAAAGGTTACAGGCTGAGACTTCATGGCATGACAGCTGCACTTCCACACAGTCCACGCTGTCATTTGTCCAAAAAGCAACTTTCTCACAGAAAAAATTTCATAAAGAAAAAACGTCACTTCGCACGCTTGTTGAAAGATGGAGCCCATAAAGAACAGTATAACAAGTCAAGTTTTAATAGATTTATAAAATTCATATATACAAAACAGTAAACTAAGTCACCAAAGCTATAAAATACACTTTTTACACATCACAATATAATTTTATCTAGTACACAGTTTTCGTAAGTTGAAACTATTACAGCAAGTAGCTGCTTCTATCACGGATGTTGTTTTGGTGCTAGAAAGACACTTATGTGAGCAGTCTGGGACTGTGCTTTTACTTTATGCATTTTCCACCTTCTTTTAGTTTGTCACTGTTTTGAAAGTACTTTCCTGTGAATTGTTAAGAAAATTAAGGCTAAACTCAGGCCTTTCTTGCCCAATGTAGTGAACTGGTTTAAAAAAAGACTGATATTGCATAGTATGTGTGTTAATGCATAGGCACCAGAGAGCAAGTACATTGCAGAATAAAAGGTAACATCACTTGGCTTCCTAAGCTACGTGGTCACGTCACAGACAACCACCCTGGTGTTCTGTCAGTTTGCTTTTGCACATTTTGATTCACGAACAAGACAACCCCTCACTAGAGCGAGAAACACCAGCACTGCTGTTCAGTGGAGTCTCCAGAAATACTTTTTACTCCGTATCATCATTTCAAGCCCATTCCACGTTCCAGACAACACCGGAACCCTCCCTGTCCTACAGAGGGTTAATGGCTTCAGTGCAAACAGCAGTTTGAACACACCTCTGCAAACCTAAGTCCGCCAACCACCTTCCCCAATCTCATGAGCTCCCAACAGATCCTTTCTCCCCCACATCCCCCTGCTATCTCCTCTCAGCCTTTGTGCCCAACCACCTGCACGAGAGATTGATGGGAAGTAACAGCAGAGAAATTGTGCTGCTCAAAAGCTGTCACTTCCCTCAAAAGATGCCCTCTCAGGTCCTAAAAAATGTTGCTCTCCATCAGTTGTAGTTTTTATTCAAACAATGGAAACAGCCTCTTACCTTCTCATGCTCTGGTGTCTTGAAGAAAGTTTAAGTAGCTGTCAGGAAGGAGTAAGATGCACTGTCTGGCCAGAGATCTGCATACTGTATATTTTGACTAAAATAGTCAAAATTGAGTTTTAGCACCCAGTGATGAACAGATGAAGAGAGAGATTTACAATGGCAGGGCCAGCCTTGCCAGCCTGCTGCTCTTAATTCACAGCCAATGGCTCTCTGGAGTCACTCAGAGCTTTTGGGGCAGTGCAGATGGCATTTCACTTCAATACAGTCTTCAAGCACCATCAACTTTTGGGATCTGTTTAGAAACTAGCTCCCCTCTCCTGCTCCCCTCCAACATACTTTGGCTTTTTTTTTTTTTTTTTACCAGAATGCCCACCTTGGAAGTCAGTGCTGCTCTTTTTTCACCCCCTGACTATTTTCCCACCAGACAGAAGACACAACCTTCAGTCACAGGCCAAGAGCTGGGCTCTGACAGCTCCTCCAGCCAGGCACAGAACCACCAGCACGGACAATCTAGTACCTCCACACTCCCCACCCAGTAAGAACACGAGCATATCAACACACAGACAAACTTCAACACCGCTTTCCAAATGCCATTAGAAAGGTAAAACGTCAAGGATCGAGCTAAACTGCCCCACCAAGGTGAGCAGAGGCAGCATCACCTGGTTAGCAGAGAGGCAGTTTCAGCTCCAAATCTCCTGGCTTTACTCATTTCCATCTATGTAAAAAAAGATTAGTGTTAAAACAAAGAAGTGCCCACGTCACAGCACAAAGCAGAGATCACCCCAGCTAATTACAAAACAGGTATTATTAAAAAGCACTAGGTCTTGCATTATCATTTATTCCTCACTAGGCTAGGCAGTCCTCACCTAGAACTGTGTGGAGTCAGCATTAACTCTGGCCAAGTCCGGCCCAGACCATGCCAGTCTTCCTGATCCATAATGGATGCTCCCTAAAAAACTGTTAAAAGCTCATTTACAGAAATAGGCACAGATGTTTTATAGTTGCTACTGAAACACCCCACCCACCACTTTGTGTTACAGAATTACAGAGTATGAGGTAAAGAGTTGGCAGTGCTATATTAAACCCCTGACTACACCACGTGATTTTATACTAGAAAGAGATTATAGAAAAGAGGGTGCTACTAAACTTACAGTTCTCATCATGAGATCAGTGTTTGGCTTACACGACAAACTGCACTGTGTGGAGGTGTTGCTGCATATCGTGTTTGTCTCTCAAGCTGGCACACATCAAACCATCCATCCATCCAGCAGGTACTCCCGAAAATTTCATGACAGAAGCCAAGCTAAGTCAGGTGTCAGAACTCACTGCTTGGAACTCAAGAGGGGCCTTTCAGAGAAATCCTGTAGGTCCATGCACAGAAGGACTTTTTCCCCCAGAAATAAAGAAGCACATACATAGAAAAGACTCCAAAACATAAGTTAATATAAGTTAAAACATAGTTAATACAAAGACAGCCATCTAAAGGCAGCAGAGGACTTGTTTTCCAGAATGCTGTTCTGTGGAAGGCAGCTGTCTGTCACTAAAGAAAGCTGCTGGTTTCTTCAGTGGTACCACGTCTGTTCTTTGAACTGCTTTAATTCTACGCTTCCTTGCAGATCACAGTAGCCAGGATGGGTGAATTCCCAGAGGGAATGAAGCCATGGGGATGGGGGGGGCAACACACAGACAGGATGGGAAACACTCCAAATGCACCATTTTTCACACCAAATACCACTTTAGCTGTTCTAGGGGAGTTACATTTTTTTCTCCAGTGCCATGTACAAATGAGCTCTTCCTACACAGTTTCTTTGCCATTACCTTCTCTGCCTGCTTGGCTGCAGTGCAGCTTTACCTGCCTCAGAAGGCCTGGGAATGGTCATCTCCAGGAGCTTCTTCACTCTTGTAACATGCCTAGTTCTAGGTTTTACAGAGCAGCAATCAAAAAAATGAAATATATTATCAAGTTAGTAAGTCAAATCATCGACGCTGCCATATTAAATAAAGATCCATCCTTGGCACGACACTGAAAGCATCTTTGCATTGTAAAAGAGCGGCCAGTAATTCCAATTCCATAACCACCATTAATTAATTTTCAACATTAAGAACTATTTCATTCCTTCAAAGTGACAAGTGCCTATTGAACATGTCACTTCCAGAAAACCACTCTGCCTTTTTGACTCCAAGTCACCTTGCAACACATATGAGGATTGTTCAGAGACTGGCAGCACTGCAGTCTGCAGGAACGGCACTGACTGACACACTGTTAGCTTAACGCCTGTTTTTGAGGACAACAAACACAAAGTAGTGTTGGATAAATGACTCCCATTTAATTTTTCTACACAAAACTCCAAGATTACGTCAGTGTCTGCCCCAAGCACAGGCTGCAAGAGCTTCCTCTCTTTGTCCTCGGGAGAGACAGCCCCTTTGCAACACTGTCACTGACCCCAGCTGTCAGAGCAGGGACAG
Source organism: Mystacornis crossleyi (assembly GCA_013400655.1). Lineage (NCBI taxonomy): Eukaryota > Metazoa > Chordata > Aves > Passeriformes > Timaliidae > Mystacornis > Mystacornis crossleyi. The sequence continues at coordinate 5,245 of VYZQ01000019.1, forward strand.
CAAAAAGCTGCTTTTTTATTTAAAAAAAAAAAGGGAAAAAAAGTAGTTGTTCAAGGTCTCCATCTGATGATCATCCTGCCTGTGACCCATTTCCTGACCAGCCAAATGAACAATAAGCCTATAAAGCTAACAAAAAAAGATGGTCTGTCCAGCTGTGTTTACCTGCAAAATTCTCCAGGATGTCACTTAAAATAAAGTTTTCTATTTGTTTCTGGTGAAAGGACTAAGCAACCGACCGGGCCTGTCCCGAGATGTGTGAACAACCTCATCTACCTAAGCTCTGCTTTAGTAATTCTCATTTACCATAACATGATTTTCTGGCTTTATTATGCTACACTTACCTTGAAAAAAACCCCAAACCCACTCAGCTGTGGCAAGAAGAGGAGAGCATTTCTCAGAGAAAGCTGACACTTCAAAAAGACCCCCATGACCTTTTCACTCACAGGCCAGCTCCTTTGCAAACTTGGGAAGTGCTTGATTTTTGCAAGGAGCTTCCTGACCTGGGGTTCCTGGTGTGCTCCATCATTATCCAAAGCCCACAGAACTCTGGGCCCCACAGAGCCAAACCACTGATTTTCATCTGCAGGCTGCAGCCCCACGCTCAGGCCCATTTCATCAAAAAAACAAGAAAGGCAAGAATGGGCCCAAGGTGAGCAAACTGGCTCCCTAAAACTGATTTAGTGTGCAAAACTGCCATATCATACAAAAAAAAAAGCAGCTTGAGAGCTCAGTGTGAGATCTCTCACGCTGTTTCTTCTCCAGGTGCAGATTTTAAGTTACTTAAAATATAAGTTGCATCATTAGCTCTGTTGAGAGTTTTAAATCCATAAGGTGACTAAGGATACAAACCCATGGATGAGTATCAAGAGAAAAACAGAACAGGAAATTCCATGCTATGTCTCCCAGGTAAAACTACAGTAGATTCAGACACCAAACTGAGGTAATTCTTGAGAAAAAATACAGTTGAAAGGGAATGTTTAACTAATTTGAGAAAACAAGCATAATATTAACCCATCTGGAAAATTCAGTGAAAGAATAAAGCTCACAGCAAACTAAGAACTAAAGTGAAGTCAACCTAGAAGTCAGGTGAGCCCACAACTGCCTCCTCTCTCCCAGTGTCTTGTGTGAAGTGAAAACCACCACCAAGAACTCAGAAAACATCTGAAAGCTTTGAAAGCAGCCTTAGTCTTCAGCCAGACAAATGGGCTTAGAGAAACCAACCTTATGTGATGAGTAAACTTGTTTGCATCACGCCGTGGTGAAACATTTTCCTTTTCAAATGTAATAATCTTAAGATTTCCCCATCTGAATATCAGTCACGTAACACTCTTCCCCTTCAAGGTTAAAAATTAGTAAATATTTAAAAGACAGAGTTGGTCCTGGCAAAATAAGACTTGTTACAAGGAAGCTAATTCCTGTTTAAGTTTGTTCAAATTTAAGTTAGATTTTCCCATCTGCAACTTCTCAGTTGCTTCTTACCTCAATTCTGTGCCTGTTACAGGCACTGAAACAGCCACAGCTTTTCCACTCTGGAGCCTGCACAAAGAAAGCCAGGAGGCTGCTGCATCAGGAAACTACACAAAAATACTGATATGAACATCTGCAAGCTTCAGAGGGGAAGAAAGATTCCAGATTTTATCCAAATTAACATGAAAGGACAACGGAACAGGACTTTTCTTTGACCACACTTCCCATGGGATTACCAGCTGAAGCAAAACTTTGCTTGTTTTGACATGCCATTACAGGCTCAAAGAGGATAAGAACTCCAGGGAATCTGCTGACTTTTTATGGGTACAAACAGCCCTTCAGGTTTTATTCTTGGATAAAAACTATGACAAAAATGGCACAGTAAACTCTGTGTGAGTGACCTAAAGGATAGCACTACAATACCTTCGGTTTGTCCATGGACCCCACTGTAGCAGGAAAGATTCAATGTCTGTACACAGAAAAGGCACCTGGCAGAGATGGAGAGCACAAGGAAATTCGGAGTTTACATCCAAATTATTCACAGCCTCTTGCCACTTTACACACAAACCACTGCCCAAAAGGGGCGACTCCAAACTTGACTGTGCTCCGAATTCCGTGTGCATCCCTATAGGCTAAAGATCCCATTAAGACACAGATTAAAGGCTAAGTTTACAGCAAGGTTTTGCTGTTCAAATACATCAGTGCAGCTGGAAAGCTGGGATCTCCAGGGTGTTCAGTCCTCCTACAAGGTCAGCTGTTGGGAACTAATCAAGCAGCTGCTGTGCTACCAAAACCTTTGCTTAAGAGTTTAATCAGCTTTCAAACTTTTGAGTGCAGATGAAGCCCTGTCCCACGAGATACTGAACCTTGACAAATGCTGTCCACTGTGGCTGTGAGGACAGTGCTGGCTTGCCATGGAGCACATCTCCCTCGAGCACCCAGCTGTGCAGATACAAGGCTGGGTGCTCCAGCACGGCTGCTGCACCAAGGAAATCAGTTTTCCCATGACCTAACACCCTCCACGCATAGTGCAAAATAAACCCTTCTCCGTATCAGCGAGGCCTTAACTCCCCATCCCATTTACTCCAACGTGAGTCTCCTTACACAGTTTTAGACCTCTGCCTCAGGAGACTCATGCAAAACCTTCAACAAGAGCTGTGCATCCACCTTGGGAGGTGGATTCTTGACCCTCAGCAAAGCTGAACACGCGCACAAGACCTGGTTATATTCCTAAGGGTTAAGAATGGAACTTCCATTAACATTCTCCAATACAGCTGCCAATCTCATCATGTTTCGATTAGTTTGATCTATTCAGCACCTCCAAACTACAAAAAACCCTCAGCAAAGCTGAACACGCGCACAAGACCTGGTTATATTCCTAAGGGTTAAGAATGGAACTTCCATTAACATTCTCCAATACAGCTGCCAATCTCATCATGTTTCGATTAGTTTGATCTATTCAGCACCTCCAAACTACAAAAAAAAAGGCAGTTTGTACAACTAGTGTCTCTGAAAAATGAGCGCATTCATTTGAAACGTGTCTTCCATCCATGGTTTGTCAGATTTCTGTTCTCGAAGAAGGCAGATGGTGGCTGTGTCATTCAGCATTCCAAACTCGGTACAGAGCCTACCACGGCCAGGTTTCAGTAGTGTTTCTAGTCCAAATGATTCAGTAGCTAACATCAACACGACTCCTCCGGCCTATAGCTCCTGTTTGGACTGGCTAGTGTACAGCATTCCTGAGCCGAGGAATTCGCATGGGTCCTACGCCGCATGCAAGGGCCAGAAAGAAAGGAGAAAAACTTTGATCGAACCCTCCAGCGAAATTTCAACAGAGCAGGGGCTGCTCTCCTTCACTGCAGCATGATATCCTTGAGGTTCTCCTGCAGGATGGTGTCCTTGACGGCGTGGAACACGAAGCGGATGTTCTCCGTGTCGATGGCCGTGGTGAAGTGGTGGAAGAGGGGCTTGCTGCGGTTCCGCCGCTTCCTGTCGAAGCACTGCACCAGGTAACGCTGCACGTCCTCCAGCCGGTGAGGGTCGCCCTTGAAGTCCGAGAAATACTTCTTAATGCTGACAGTCTTTACCTTCTCGATGAGAAGGTCCATCTTGTTGAGGAATAGGATAATGGACACGTTAAAGAAAAGCTTGTTATTCACTATTGTCTCAAAGATGTTCATGGACTCCACGAGTCTGTTTGTGCGCCTGTCTTCCATGAGGACCTGGTCGTATTCGCTGGAGGAGACCATGAATAAAATTGAAGTTATTCCATCAAAGCACTGGAACCACTTTTGACGCTGAGATCTCTGTCCCCCTACATCCACCATCTTGAAAGGAATTTTTTTAATGATGAAATCATGCTCTACTATCCCCTTTGTGGCTTTTCTGGCCAGCAAAATATCTTGTTTGCTGGGGAAATAATTCTGCAAAAGAAAGGAGAGAAGTGTCAAAAAAAAGTCCTTCAAAAATGCTGGCTAATGCCTGAATACTGAAGTGATGGGTAAAACCACCAAGAGCTGCCTTTTAAAAATTATCTTGTGAAGAATGAATACACAACTGTAAAACACTGGCCTGTTGACTGTTTGGCTCAACACTTTGGTAAACAGCTACAGAAGATCCTGAGACATATGAGAACGAAAATAAAGGACTGATTCACTCCTTCACATTTTTGTCCTTCGAGCCTCTTCACTTAAGGCTGAAGTGTATTTTTTTCATTATGAAATTCTTAGCTACAGTGTTACTGCTGCTTAGGTACAATAAAGCAGATCAAGTCATCACTGAAAGGGTTTTTTTCTTAAATCTAGTTTTTCCACAGTTCATTACTCTAAATGGACCATCTTGAAAGCTTTAGTGAAAATTCTTCTTCCAGGTTCACACTCCATCACCAGCGAGTACAGCAGCAGATTCTACCACAAGCTGTGGCCCAACCTACCACTGTAGAGAAATTTGCTCTTCAGAACCTTATCAGTGTTACTATTTAGTAAAATCAACCCTTTCTTCTCCAAGTCTCCTGACAGATGTTTTCATTTCAGGTTTTGAATCCTACAAGTGCCAGGAATGGTTTTTATTTTGCTAAGATTTCATTCTGCTACCTTAAGTAGCACCCGCTATCAGAGCATCAGGAAAAGTGAATGAGATCCACAGATTGCATAGAAGGGCTGATAAAATACGTGCACAAACTCAACTTCCATTTGTTGTCTGCCAAAAAAGATTAAGCAAATACTAAGCTTCAGTTTCATAAAGCTGGAGTTTACTATTTCTAGAGAAAGAACACTGAAATTATTTAATGCATTATTATTTAAAAAACCAACCAAAAAACCCAAACAAACCCCATTAATCACAGCACACTCAGGCTTTCCTTGTCTCTTGGAGCTCTCTGGTTCAGAAGGTTTCTTACCAGCTGACCAATCCGATCCAGGTTATCCAGGAAGTATTTCACCGATTCACCCTGTGGAAAAGGAAAAGACATGGGAACTAAGCTTGTTTCTAGGATAGCAAACCCAACAGAACCAAGGCATTCTCACTTCCCAGCATGAACTGAGGGCTAACAGAGCAGTGTCAGCAGATCTGGAAAAATCAGAGTTGAGTAGAGATTTGAACAAATGCTCAAATCTACCCAGTAAATTTTCACAATAAAAAAGTGCTAATAAAGTCAGTTCTTTGACTTTAAGAATTCGGCTTTTTTTCCCCCTTGTAAGATAAGTGCAGTTAACTGACACCGAGTGGGCGTAAAAATGAAACACATTTATAAGAAACCAATGTATTTTGTTTAAAATTCATAACAGTGAACAAAAGCATATCCTAGACTGGCTGGCATATCTTTAGAAAAGTGAAAGACTTAAGTCATCTACAATTCATGATAATTTAAGCGAGACTTGCTTGTCGCAAACAAATGAAAAAAAGGAGCATTCTGAAGGACTTGCTTGTCTACAGAGAGCTTCCATTCTGGGCTCAAGACTTATAGTAACACATTTGCTCCTCTTGTACAAAGTCCTTCAGCAGTTATATTGAGAAGAAAATAGGAGTGTTTACAGGAAAATTCATTCTTGTGTGAAAATTCACTCTTGTGTAAGAGGATTTGGTCGTTTATGAAACAAGCTCACCATGTGTGTCACACTCACATCAAAGGCCCCTTCGCACTAGCGGGGACAAGAAACCCTGCACACACTTCTAGAGAAGTAACAAAACTGCTTCCCTACAGGTGCAGACTGCTCTCGAGTGAAACTCTCCTGCAAACACTTCCCTTGCCTGCAGAAGAAATTCACCGAGTCTTCTGCACTGTTCAGGATGTGTCTTACAGCTGCAGCCGTGTCACTGAGAACGATGAAGTGGAAAATCCAGCTGCCTTTTCGTGGTTTTAGGCAGGAAAAGCCACTCTTTACCCCAGAGCAGGGCTGTCAGCCATGACCGAATGACAGGAGGTGCCCTCCCCACGTCACTAACTCAGAATGGAACTTTCCCCAAGTACTGCCCCAGACTGAAGCTGCAATATAAACTCTTAAACCACACATCCTCCTCTACACCATAGGCCTGAGACAGCAGAAGAGAATTACTCCCCCCAGTACAATTCCAAACAGATGCCAACACAACAGTTCATTGTGAGCAATCAGACTGGGGATCCAAGGATTCAGTGCTGGACAAGTACACACTCCCAGCGTAAGGCACACACAAAAGGAGCTGGAGCTTAGGATTTCCTAACATTTAAAACTGGAAGTGTGCTTTCATAAAGGAGAGAGAACACATGGATTTGCAAAAGACTACCGTGTTTCAACAAAAGATTTAAAGTTGATTGCTAGCAGAAAAAACCCACTTTTTTGGGGAGGCGGGAGCAGGGGGGAGAGGGGAAGTTTCCAAAGAACAATTGCTCTAAGAGCTTCCTTACAATCATGAATTTTCATAAGGTGAAAGTAATTTCCTGTATTTTTTGGCACTCTGTGGATCAGAAGAGATATCACAGACTGCATGAGTAAGAGAAAAGGGCTTCCTGTACAGCATTAGTCATGTTCAGGAGATGGGAGAGCCCAGAAAGAAAAGATCAATGAAGCTACAAAAAAATCCTTTATCTATTGTGCTCTGTCCCACACGGTGCCTTCAGATGTGCAAAAATACTGCCAAGGGGCCGTCTCTGATAGAGATTCTTCCAATTTTCTACCCAGTTACTTTAGGAGTCCCTGCCTGTCCATCGGCCCTGCTGGAGCAGGGAACAGCCGTGTGCCTGGGAAGTGTGGGGACACACAGGCAGGATCACCTGATTTACTGCCTCCCCTGCCTCCCACCCCACACACCCATCACCGACATTCTGCACATTGATAAGGAGGTAAGAAAATAAACTGATTAATGGGAAAAATACACGTTCACTTCTGCAGTGATTTAGGGAAAAGAGACTTCTCTAGATTCTTATCCAGCTCTTCCTAACGCTGCAATTAAGCCACGCGATTTGCTCAGGGAAATTTGAAGCAGCAATGGCAAAGCACTGGGAGAGCTGGGTAAGCAAGTCAGGTGGCTGGAACAGGTGTGAGCACCACATGCGTGGTCTGACAGAGCTGAAGGAATCTGAATATTCTCTTCTAGCACAGAACCCAAAGGCATCCAGTACTTAAGTCTAAATACCTGTTTTCAGCCAAAACAACAAATCCTCAACAAGCTCCAGAGGGTTTGAAGTTAAAAAACCCTCAAAGCATTAAAGCACACGAACACAAAGGGAGGAAAAACACCCACCAAAAACCTCCCAGAGTCAGAGCCCCTCACACTCAAACCCCCCTGCTGTAATGATTCCCGGATTAACCATTCCTGTGTTACGTTCTACGCAAGTGTGGACTCAGTTCCCGCTCCAAAGGCTTCTGGAATAACCTTGCTGCACATCTTAGTCAGATTTACAGAAAACTGGGAAGTTCTGGGAAGCACATTCAGCTCCTCAAGCCAGCAGCACACACAACTGCACTGGGCATTAACTGACTGGATGAGTAACATGTCACGTATTAAATGAAGAAAATATGGAAACTCCAGGTTTCACAACTGTTTGCTATTAGTGTTTTTAATTAGAACAATTATGCTAACTGAACATTCCTTTCTACATTCATTTTTCCTTGTCATCCCGAGAGAATAGACAGCAATATTAATTAGATCTAGAAGTCAAATTTATTTAGATTTATATCAACCTGCACTTGAATGGATTTTTGAATTCCACTAATAAATTATTTATGCAAAGCTGTCTCACCCTTTGCTATCATCACATATATACAAACAAATGCTTATGCATATAAATATATGTATATAAAACACACACAGGTTTCTAAATCAAAGTAGATTTTCCATTCAAGGCAAATAATCATCAAAATAAAGTATCAGCTGCCCCTTTCAGGTTGAATTATTTTTTCTCTTCAAGACACTGACCATAAAGAAGCTGGTTTAGCTTTTTCAGTGCAAATATTTAGTGTTTCTCCAATACCTATCTGGTCATTCAGCTACATTCAAAGCTGGCTTAGCACTTCAACTGCTCTTCTCCTCTAGATCTTAGCCAGTTATTTCAGGTCCATGACCATGACTTCCTATAAAAGTGTCAGCAAATATTTGCAATTGATTCATCAGATAGTAAAAATATCTTTATGCACATTGATGACTTCAATTTCAGTATTTTAATGGTTATATTGGAAAAAAAGGTTATTTTAACATCACAATCTATTTTAAGCTATGCTTGCAAGCAGCAAAATAGAAATGAAAGCCGAAGTTATTTATATTATATGTATATTTATATCCTCTATGTGTACTTATACTATGTGTAAATACCCAAATATAATCACATCGTGGTGTGTTCACTTAAAAAAAAAAACAAACAAAAAAGATCCAGATTGGATCCTTTACAGGCTGATACTGCAAGAAAAATTGTGGCGGCTCCAGAAACTTCCTCAGATCAATGATGTTCATAGAAGGTTGTTCAGCTCCTGCCTTCCAGATTTAAAAAGACTCAAGGAAATAGTGTACTGTTAGGACAACGCAAGATGTGAAAAATATTCTAAAGATATTCACAAATAGCGCTCCTAAAACATGAAAGACTATTTAATTTCAACCAGCACTATACGGAGATAGGAAGCCGCGCTGTGTCACAGTCCCAGCAGAGTCTGCCAGTGTAGCATTTACACGCTGACATTTCTTATTTCTTTTATTTTTAACTAGCAGTCTGCTAGTACGCTTCACATTGGAAAGTTACAAACCAGTTAGGTATTTGTACGGATTTTCACCCCCCGATAATGAATCAAGATGTTTCAGTGGTGCCTCCTGCACCCACACCCCGCGTTCTACGGGGCAGCTGTGGGCGAGGGAGGGCGACCTCTGAGCTGGGAGTTTTCTGTAACTCGGACGGTTCTCTGTCAGTGCACCCGGGCACAGCAGTGACCATTCGTGTCCCACCCCTTGCTCCCCACACGGCAGTGACCGCAAGGCTCGGGTGACTCATTCTGCCACTGCTGAGCTCTCCTCCCTCCGCAGTCCAGATCCTCTGAGTAACAGCTCTGCCAACCGGGACCAAGAGAAGGAGTAAGGGATGCTGTTCCCATTGTTCAGTAGGATGAGTCACTGCACATCTGGCAACTGGGGGAATCGAGAAACACAAACAGAAGGCCTCAAATGAGCCCACAATGCAGTATCGCTATTGGATTATTTTTAAAAAAAAATTGTTATTCTTTTAAACTGGCCTATCTGCAGTATAAAGTTTGGTGAAGCCAGAGAAAATAGGACAATTTGTTTAAAAACTGACTGATGGAAGAGAAAGGGAGGAAAGCTGAAATGTAAACATATACTCCTGCTTCCTGAAACAGTCCTCTAAAGCTCTTTTTATATACTAGATTATTTTGACCACAGCATTCTCAAGGGGTGAAAGCCATGAAATAAAGCAATTTTAAATCTACATATTTTGTACTGTGTGAATGCCCTCTTAACATTAGCTCCAAATAAGTCACCATGAAAATAAGTGAATTCAACATCCCTGTCCCTTCAGGCTACATTCAGAGCACATAGGAAATCTCCACAGAGAAATATTATAACTAATCTGGCATCACTTCCTTTGCCATTGATAGCCTCATTTTGGGCAGAGTTCCCAAGCAGTACTCATTTCATGAAAATAAATGCACAGCAATCATATGCAGATTACTTTAAAATACCCCCAGAAATTCAGTAATTGGACATGTTCTGCAAGGCCAGAATTTATCAACTTGTCACTGTAACCTTCAGTTATTCAAAGTGAGCACTGGTCAGATCATATAGGACAGTGAAACATCCCAGCATCCAGTTCCCTAAAATACTGGCTCATTTCAAACTTTTCCTTCTGAAAAGCAGTTCCTCTGAATTCTGCTCTGAACTAGCAGACTTGAAAGGGGACCCTCTGTTCCAAATTGGCTTTTTTCCTTTCCTTGTCCTAAGGCCTTTTCGACATAACAATTATTTAGTCCTTCCTGATCATTCTGTCTCTGCCTGCTAAATTTAGAGTGCACGATTTAAGGCAGACCTGTCAGTCTTAGCTTGTTTCAGAGGATGAATTAAACCACAGAGGAAGGAAACGCTGTACTTCAAGGAAGCATCTCACACAGATCTAACAGAATCCCCACAACACAGATCTAACAGAATCCCCACAACACAGCAAAACACCCGGAGCAACAGATACTGCAAAAAACCACCACAAACTGCGGCAGAATCTGCAAGGTGAGAGAACAGTGATCCAGATAAAACGTCAGTGTTGGTCACCCACCCTCTGCTCAGGAGCTGTAAAATATTCAGCAGCAGGGCTGAGAAACACAGGAAATCCAGGAGATCCCAGAGAGATGTTTGGGAATCTCCCAGCTCTGAGATCTTGGATATAAACGGGATGGACTTAAAGCACTGCCAATTTATACAAGGAACCATTTCATGAGGGCTGCTGGAGACATGTACAGACAAAAACCCAAACTTGCAAGCAAAATCTTTGTTTTCCAACACCGAGATCTCCTCTTTTCCAAGTTTCCTGGGATGCCAACCATCTGTTGACCCTAAGAGGTCTGAATGTTACCATTTCAAACATTTTATAAAAGCACGAAGCCTAAGCGAAGAGCCAGGTTACAAAATAACCAGAAGACTAGAAATTGAATTTTTTGGAGATGTTAGAGCAGCCAGGTTTTTGGGTACTGAAATTAGAGCCAAAACCTCACCATCAAGCAGCGATACAGAAACCTTTCCTTGGCCAGAGCTGCTGGACACAAGCAGCAGGTTGCCACCCTGCCACCGTAACACATCCTCGGGAAGGGAACGGGCCCGGGCTCTGCACCCTGCTTCTGTCCGAGGGCTGAACTTCTCCTGAGGGGCAACTACAAACAAACAGCTCCCCCTCCGCAGGCCCGCAGGCTCCTCCAAGAGATTACTCCTAGATCTGCACTTCTGTTCAGCCTCGCTGCCAGCTGGGCACGGATTTACTGCCGCCAGAAGCGCGTTCTCTCCTCTCTGACAGCTGATGAATTCAGTATTATTTTCCAAGGAGGTGAGCAAGTCTGTGCTTGTTAACAATTCCCCCAGAGGATGCTGAAGTGACCTAAATTGCCCCAAAAATGCTGATGCCCAGTGGACACTGCAATTCTGTTCTACAGATATTCTACATCCTGTCTGGGCATCTTATTGACACAAGACAAACATTAATTTTTCATTCAATCACCAGCTCCAATGCAGAGACCAACCACTTCTCCTTATTTAAGCCATACAGAATTCCAGCTATCAAATCTCCCCAGTGTTATTTAACTTCCTCCTTAACAACAGACTGAGTTCCTGGCTCCCATCCAGCAACTCCAGTGCTTATCCAAGTTGCTGCTATCTGGACCCTACAAACATACAAACTACAAAAAAGTACCATATGGTTCCAAACTTCTAAAAATTACCTCTCCTTTCTCCTGCCTAGTCACACGCAGTAGGCATCAGATGTTGAAGTCTGAAAATATTTTAAAAATTCATTATTTGTCAGCTCAGTACAAACAGGCAATGGAAAAATTTGTTTGTACACGTCAGGGTGGGTTTATATAAAGTCATCCTACATGACACATGGCCTAACTGTGCTTTGCAGCATATGGATAATAATAGGTGATAAATATTTATTTAATTCTCCAGAAAAAGTTTAGGCTAATCAGAGCTTCCACATCAGTACTAAGATCTGTGGAATCCTGTGACTGAAATTCCAGCCTTGCAGCTAAGAAACACTCATACAGGAGCAGAGTTCTTGTGCTGAAGGGCAACTCTTAACATGTGTTAGCTTTTTCCAGCAATCAAATACAGCAATTCTTTCTCCCAAGTGCTGCAAGGGAAAAACAAAGTTACATTTTTTTTCCTGAAATTCTAGGTATTTCTACATCAACAGGATGTAGATGAGATAAATTACTTTTGGACTAGGTTAACAATTCTGTCCATTTGTCTCAAATATGCACACCAGCAGCAGTGCCTCCAGGAGGAAAGGAATTTTCTGTTAATAGACTGAGGCAGGCTCCATCCTACACTAAAAGCTTCAAGAAACACTAACAAAAAAATCCCTGTAATTTTGATTTTACTCATACTTACTGTCCTAATAACTGCTGTTCCCGCTTCACAGGAAGAAAAACAGGTGCAAACAACAGAGAAAACAGTACTGGCCACAAACAAAACACAAAGTTGCACAGTGCAACACAAACACGCCAATTTTTAGCTTTAAAAAAGCATAAATCTAGAAAAATCCTTAACCAGACAGATCTGCCCATCAACCACAGTGATTCAGCACGTGCCACCCTTCACTGACCAGCAGCTAAGCAAGAGCCAAGGCGTGGATGCAAGGGGATATAGAGCAAATTCACGTGGAAGAATCACAGTTAAGTTTAAACAACAGAAATAGTCCGATGACTGCATCCAGCATCAGCAGCGAGCCCGGCTCAGTCCTGGCACGAGTGGATGCCAGACCTGCTCCTGTGCATCCCATGGAGGGATCCCTTCCTGTTTCCCTGCCAGCTGTCCAAGGGAACGCGTTGTCTGCAAGTGCTGCCAGAGCCCTTTCACCTCCCACACCGGAGCTTCTCCGCGCAGCCGAGCGAGCGCACGCCGGGCTCGGCCAGCTCAACACCCCAAAGGCACCCGAAACACCACTCCTGCCACAGCTAGAGCAAAGTCTGAGCTGGAGAAGGAAGGATGGAGCCAAGATCCTGGCCCATAACCAGCAAATCATCCCATTTATTCTCAGTGTGCAGCTGCCACAGAAAAAGGGGCATTTTCAGCTACCAGAGCAGAATTTAGAACTGGATGTATTTACATCCCCTGGATGGATTCACATCCCCTGGATGGATTCACAATCCCGTTATGCCGTGACCCCAGGCCCATGCTTTGTTTCCAGCAAGCCAGAATGCAAACCTGAAGCTTGCTTTGTTTACAGGAGACATCTGCAGAACCAGAACAGACAGTGACACAAAAAAAAAAAAAGTACCTTCTGAATTAATCTAGTCAGCAGTACTGACTATCTGATCAAGACTAAATCACAAGTTTACAAGCAAGTTTCCCTTTCAAATCTTATCAGATCAAGGGATGGGAAATAAATATCTTAGATCTTGTGGGCTGAAAAAGCAGCTAACACCAGCCATGAGAGAATGGTGAGCTTGGACTTTTCCATGGCAGGCGGCCAGCTGGAAAGCTCAGCAACTTGGATGCACTTACAAGAGGCATAACCTTGAGTATCTTGCAGAACGATGCTTCCTGCTCCACTTACACACCAAAGATTTGCTGCAGTGTCCTAATGCTCCACTTTCTGGGCAAGTATCAGCTCAGACACATTGTACTGAAGTTTTTTCTGTTGTTAAATGGGGACTATAAGGATTGCAAAGCATCGTTCTTTAAAATTTCGTTCTAAACGTTTTATTCTTTCTGTACATACACAACTGAGATATTTTTAGATGGGCAGACTAAAAGGATGCTCTTGCAAAACTCAGAAAGCTGCTCAATGTCTGAAAATAAGGTTTTAGGTAGAACTCAAACACAGCTAAAATGCAACCTAAGTCTTAGCTGCACTCAAGTGTGCTATTTAACAGTTTGATTTCTAAAAAAATAAAGTGTGTAGAGAATAGAGTGCAGAAAGAAATTAAATTCCACCTTCCTCAGATTACTCTGAAGTTGTGCCCCATGTCCATTACCTCAGCACTTGGCAGGCTCAACCACAGAGAACACAAAGCTTGTGAGTCTGAGGGACTCCTCAAGGCAGCTTCACATCTGATTTTCAAAAAATCATTTGCCCTAGAAACAAAAACCTCCTTTTTCAATAAAAGTTTGGTGTTTGTTAATTCTAAGAGACCCAGAATTGACCAGCTCTGAACTCTGAGGTGCAGCTTCTGCCAGCTGTTACCCTGCCTGCCTTCCCAATCAGGGGAACTTCTCATCCTGTTCTCGGCACTTCGAAGCTCCTCAGGCCCTTGTGTTCCCGTGCTTACACCAAGACTTGGATCTACCCAGTCTGACCTACACACACCTGTAATCCCCCCAGATCAAGCTGTCCCATGTCCCATGCCAAGAACACTTATTTGTTCCCAGCTTCATTTTGGGTCTGTGAGAGGGTTTCACCCAAGCAGTGACTGCCCTCCCCACAACCTCATCTCTCCTGCTCCAGTGCCAGCACCATGAATGAACCATGAATCCAGCAGATGAATGAACCTCAAAGGACCTTTGGTGACCTGAAATAAACTTCAGTTTCCATTCACAACCAAGTCAAGTTTTCTCTGTGATCATATCTTGCAAGGTTTTTTTATCTACTCACATCAAACCATATCAGCTATCCTAAATATTCTCTCCCTTCCTGATGTCTGTTTTGGCATGAGAAGGAGAAGTTCTCCAAATCTGCACTTAAACCTTTACCCTACTGATACTGCAGTATGAAGATTTCAGGCAACCTAAATTACTTTTAATTTAATTTCAGAATTTGTTCTCTTTCAGGTCTGAAAACAAATCTAAAGATGAAATATGTGATTAGAAATAAGTGACAGCTTCCATCCTTAAGGCCTCATCTACACATAGAAATTAATCAAGCCACAGCGGAAAATGAAGTGAGTTTAACAAACTTTTCCAAGCTGTTGAGCAGACTAGCCTACAAAAAAAAAAAATCCTAATTAAAGCCTCGGTCACATCCTACTGGACTGGAGAGAGGGCAGCAGTCCAGCCACGTGGATGGGCAGCTGAACTCCCTGCAACCAGGAATGCATGTGCTGGGCTGGAAGAAAGACGACAGCAGAAGAGGATACAGTAGGTGGCTCTTTTGTCTCCCGCCCACATCTAACACCATCACTGATCCACTGCTGGACTCTGACCAGACTGAAACCACGCGGATCAAGGTCTTCAATTCAGAGGTGGAATTAAATGGGAAAGAGTTCCATCAATAAGGCAGTGCTTTTTCAGTTTGAGATTTTACGGAGTTTTCCAAAGTAGAATTAAGCGAGTATCAAGGAAAGCAAGTCAAATTAAGAGCTTTGGGGGCGGGGTGGAGAGCAGACCTTCTAAGGACAAACACCAAACAGTTTGTTCAGGAGGAAAGCCAAGTGAAGCACAAGTCTGCCACAGTCTGACTGCAGGAATCTGCGTTGTATACAGAGGAGACGTTTGAGAGGTGTCAATAAATTACTTCTCAGAGCAACATGTTTTCCACTTTCTCAAACAGAAAATCTTGCATGATATTTCCAAGAAGTTTTCCGGCCCTCCCCCAAATCCCAAGTCAATAATAGAGCGAAACAGGTTTGCTCCTCAGAGTTGCTTTAGGTACAGCTGCAAGCTCCTGAGGAGGTGGGGACCACGCTGCCTTGTGCCTTTGTGACAGAAGCCTTCCCAGCAGAGCAGCTGAGAAAGGAGGAGTGAAACACTGAGCTAAACCTCACTCTTTTGGGAAGGGAACTCAACGGCTCTGCTCCCTCCACCAGTGTCTGCTTACTAGCTGGTGGGTTTGTGGCACTGAGCACTGAGATATTTCCTGGAACAGTATCACATTCAGATGCATCTTAAGTCATCTGACCTATGAAACCCTCCCCCGTTGCACAGCTACCACTGCACAAACCCAGAAGCCAAAAGTCAAACACTCTTTCTTCCCTTCCTCTCTCTCCCCCTCCTCCTCCACGCTCAATACCTGTGAAACAGAGCCTGGATTTGAACAGTCTGTGAACACTTCAGATACTCTGGTAACGCAGAACACTAACATTGAAAAAAACTGATCTTTGAGGTACAGGCATCTTATTTTGGCATCAGGAAAGGAACCAATGCTTGGGAGAAGGATCAGTGAGATAAAGCCACTGTCATCACTCCTTGGCAAGCACCAGGTTAAGGCAACTCGTGCCCACTTGTGGTGCCCATGGCTTGTTCCTTCCCCAGCAGCACAGTGTCAGCCCCTCGGCTGTGCTCAGTCACTCCCTGCCTGCATTCTGCCTCTTCTCCGAGAGCAGCTTCCAAAAAACCCACTTGAGCCAACATAAGCAGGAGCACAAAGCAAAGCAGAACTCCCCAAACCACCATTTCCTATTGCTCACTGGATTACTCTGCCCCACAGCTATAGCCCAAGGTAAGCTGAAGCCAAGAGTGCTTTGCATTCAGTAAAACTCTCCATGTTTTAAGGCAAAACAGGCTGGGTTTGGGGGACAGCAGGGGCAGGGGAATAAACAGAAGAAAAGTAGGTTGAAGACATTACAATCTTTTTGAGAAGTCATTGCCAAAAGGTCAGGATCTGGATAGGCAGCGAGGGTACAACATCCCCTGAGCAGGTTACTGCTGCCTAACCACCCTACCTGCATCTTCCTTTTCACCTTTCTCTCAGGTCCCATCTTTTAAAGAACATGGGCTCATTAACCATAATTCATTGTTAGTGTGACAAGCAAAGAACAACTTCAAATATCTGTCAAGTATAAAAATACAGAAGATATGGCAATAAGACTCTTGTAAAAACAGACCTAGTTTTTAATGTTTTGCTATTTGTTCATCTGTTCTTGTTACTTGTTCCTGATCCTACATAGCTTACAATAAACTAGGATATTCAGGAAAGCTTGAAAGCATTCATTACCCATTATCCTATTAAATTCAGTGGCCCCTTTGAAAAATCCAAGCCTTAACCTCTTCCTGTTTTTTCTCAAGGGAACCTTTTAGAAAATTTTTAAAGGCACTGAAAACACCCTTGCTCGCTGTCCCAGTTCTAGGTGAAAAGCACAAGGTTTGGTACCAACAAAAAGCTGAATGAGTACCGAAGGAAAGCTGAATCACTACAAAAGAGCATAAAAATGAGGTACAAAAGGCTGACTTGTACAAGTGGAACTTTCTGAAGTGCAGTGTCAGCACTGCTGTTCTGAGCAGAGAGAGCCATGTCAGGGACACAGCCTTAACAAAACCAGTCACCTCTTCTTGGGCAGCGCCTGGCTTTTTCCCCCAATTTCCTGAAACCAACCACAGGGTCAGAAAACTGCTAATACAGCACACAGCAAGTAGCAGCAGCTCTCTTTTCCTTCACACAGCTAAGCCAGTCCTTGCTGGCTCTTCAAGTAGTGCACGTAGCTCTCATACAACAAAAACTCTGAACTCCCCCGTCACGGGAACATAAACGTAAAAGTCTTCTTTTCAGTTGGATCTTTGGGACTGAAGGGATGAAACCACTCTGCCAAGTGGAGCCCTTCCACTAGAAACAATATTCTTTGTTTTTAGGCAGATAAACATTAACATATACGTCTCTGCATAATGAAGTATTTTTGTAGCAATTAAAAAAAAGTTGTCCTTGTGCTACCATGGCTTTAACCTACATAGATGCTCATTACTGAATAGATGAGTTCTCTCCTGCTTCCACCAAATTTCAGAAGGAACTCTTCACTAGACTCCCTTTGTCATTCAAAGGGTGCAACTTTAAACGTGTCTCACTTCTCAGATTTCTGGAATACATTTTCATTACTGGCAATCTCCAAGGTGATACTAGTTGCCAGTTTTGAAGTCTCCTGAACGATTGAGGTCCATCAGAAAGTTTCTGAGTATGAAATTAAACAGCATAATCAAAAGCTACAGGCTGCTCACTGGGCCGGATTTGTCTGTGCCCAGGCCTTTCCTGCACACTGAAGGGATAAAGAGATTACTCCAGTGGTTTGTAGCTGCAGTTGGGTACTGGCTCAGACAGCCCGAACTGAAAGTTTCCTTCCTTGTTTCTCACAGCATGTGCCAGCATTTCTTGATGGGAATGCAAAGATTAATTACAGCTGTACTTGCTCTGAACAAATCCTCATATTCAATACAGTCCTGCAAGATTTAGAGTAGCACTAATTAGGGCTTAGAACAACAATTCTGCAAAGACACACATACCGAGTATTTTTTCTAATTATTTTATGCATAATAAAATTAAAGCTTCTTTCCAGAACCAAGGTGGCATTTATTCTCAAGAGCTGGGAGCCAAAAGGACTTTTCCAGCCTAAGAACATTAGATTTAGTGTTTCAGTGCTGTTGCTGAAGGTAAGACATCAAACTGTAACCACTTCCATATGCATACAGAGAGGTAAGGGTGAGTAAAAAAATCTTTTGGGACACCCAGACAGTTCCCTAAGGGGCTCAATAACTAAGAGGTAAAGACAAAAAAACCCAGTCTGTACTTAGTAAAATACACATAAGGAAAAAGAAATCTTCCAATCAGAAAAATGGCAACCATTAGGCAAGATGCAAACGAATTTTCACATGCAATGAATTTTCACCATGGGAGCTGTAAATAGGAAGTTGTTTCTCTCATTCGTCTCAACCACACTAAAAATACAGACAAGTTGTATTGGCTTCCAAGGGCCAACAGCAAAAAGCTCCTACAGGAAGCCTTACACAGTACCAAACTTTTTAATCTGCCTCCAAGGATCTGCAAGTTAAAGGCAGGGCCACACTAAGTCTGAATTTCAGCCTTTTGGTATCCATAGAGAGCAGAGCATTAATGAAGCGCATTAATTGTACATCTTACAGAGTTTAGAGGTGATTTTGCACAAAGTTTTTTACCTTTGAATAATGTAAAAATGAAACAATTGTATAGTGCTGGGAATTCACTGCACAGAAGAGCAGGAGAGCCAGTAGCACAGCTCTTTTTATTCAGGTCCATCTCAGCTCCCATATGGTAGGCATATCAATTTCTTGTTATCCACTTATTTATTATGTATGATCTGCTCGTTACTTTCCAACTTATCCCCCCAATTCCACGCAGGCCACATTTCACCCAGCTGTTGCACTTTGCCATAACCTAAGGTCAGGAGAAATTCATGGCAAGAATCTTTCTGTTTTTCCACAGAGCATTTAGCACTCAATGCTTGGTTGAGGCTCCAGGTAGGTACAGTAACAAACTGCTCTTCTCCAAGACTTTTCCACTCGCACTGTTTTAAAAAAAACTCATAATTCATGATCTTTCTGGTTGTTCTTATTTCGCTCCACTAGCAGAAAGTATTTAAGAATGGCTAATCACTGTTTTACCCATCACAGCTTTCTAAGGTTGGTTCTGCCTCAGAACAGCTCCTGTCACTAAGAAAAGATACTGCAAGAGCAGGTTTTGCTGGAATTCAAAATGATTTGCAGTGATTCTCTAAACGGTTGTGAATCCAGCCTACTTTAAATGCAAGTTCTTCTCACCTCTTGTTCAGTGGCACTTGAAGCAGAGCTGGGAGCACCCAGTGCAGCGTTCCCTGCTGAGGGTGACAGCCACCATCTCCAGCTGTGCCTCCTGCTCCAGCCCAGTCCTCAGGCTGGATCCCCGACTGGCAGCACACACTGGCACAGCCAAGCCCCACACTGCTCCAGCAGCTCTCTGCTGGCGGCAGGCCCACTAACAGATCTCATTTAAACATTTATTTTTAGAATATTGCAAATATAACAGCAGACCGAGGATTTAACTTCTGCAGATGCAAATCGACAAACTCTACAGCCTCAGCCAACATCCACAGAATTTTGTGTGAAGGTTTCCAGCTGCGTTTTGCTTTGTTATCTCTCAATTTTTAATGAAACCTAAACTGGAACTCACTAACTTTCACCTCCTTTAACAAAATGCCACTGCTGTTTGAAGGTTCTTACTTGAGACCTTGCTCTGAAAAAAATGTTCCTATTTGGCCAGGGACAGGATTAGAAGCCAGGGACTCCAGCTGCTAATCCTTCCTGCTGCAGAGCAGCCACCACGCTCTGCAGTGTGACACTTAAACAAGCAATTAACTTCTCCCGCTGCACAAAGATGAGTCAGACTCCTTAACCTGACCATAAACTTTGAAGGTCTTGGGATTGGAAACAGAACTAGAACCAAGAGTTTAAATCTGGATCTCTGGCACTTCACTGCCATGACACTGGCCTAAAACCTCGCTCAGACGTTTAACTAAGAAACATCTTCGTAACTTCCCTGTCTGTACAAGTCCAGAGCAGGGTATTATTCCTGCTGCATTGATAAAGTCTGCAATCGGTGATCTTTTGGGTTAATATGACATCTTATGTCAGATAAGGCCACTGTTTCAGAATTCTAACATAACAAAACCAGATTATAATGGACTATTATTGTATTATATATATATAATACAGCATTATCATTCTTTACATGTACCAGCTATAATTCAGACAAGCCTATTCACCATCCACAGCTTCACAATTAGCTTTAAAAAAGAAATAAATCACATAATACTGTTAGAAACATATATGCTTGACTTTCAGCACTAATAGTGTGCAATTACAAAAAAAATTAAGGCTCAGCAAACATGAGTTCCTCCATTGTAGTTCTACTGTCAATCCCTTGTTTTGCAAAAAATTTTGTGGGTTAGAGTGGTATGTCCCATCCAGATCTAGAAAAGTAAACAAAACCACATAACTTCCCAGAAATAATTTAGTTTCACAGGAGTTCTGCAAGCTAGGAAATACCCGTGCAGCGCTCAAAAGTAATTTGGCAAAGCGTTGCTGCCCAGTCCCAATTACATGCATTAAATGGTAACAAGATTTCCCAGGCTGGCACTTTGAACAGTGTGGTTATTGCCTTTGTACATCTCACCAGCATTGGTCAAGCCTCAATGGATTTCACTGATGAAATATGGGAGTTTCACAGCTCTGGGAAAAAAAAAAATTCATCCTTGCAGAATAGGCAACATTCAGAGTCTCTTGTGTAAGCTCATATTCAAACAGTAGTTTGCAAAGAGAAGAGCTCATTTTTGTGTTACAGCCAATTGTATAAGCCGGGCTTGATTTGACACTTGGTATTTCCTCAAGTGCCTCTGCAAGTGTTTCACAGCCATGCCAGGCACAAGCATTCCTGCACTTCAGGGCTGTGCCATATGTGCTGAGAGCGCCAATCGCCCAGAAATGTGCTTTTAGGGCTGGCTCTGCTCTGCCACTGCAGCTCAAGAGAAATAATCAGTTGGAAACTTCATACTGCAGGATTCAGGAAATCTCTGTTGGAGTGCACTGAAGAGTTCTCACAAAATACAGCCCACTGCTGCAGACTTCATTGAATATGTCACTTCAAACGTCACCTACTTCTCACATTAAGTCAGTTCTCTGCTGCCCCATCTCTCAATTCACTTGGCTTCCGTCAAATGCTGCCACAAAAATCTCCCAGTGCCTCCGGGCCAATGCACAGCCCAACTCCTGATTACATCACTGCTGTCCCGAGCATTTCTGTACAAAAATAAAGACATTTAAGCCACAGTTTGCCTACTCTGAATCACGAATTAGTGTGAATAACTGGTGCCTCCCCTCCACGCTGCCCAGAACACACAGCTGGCTGCCCGTGAGGCTTTGAAGCCATCAGCTCCTTGCAGGGGGAGAATGCAGCAACAAAGCTCTCCCACCCCAAGGAGCAGGCTGTTCCCTCTGCAGTGTTCCAGCACACTGCCTGTCCTGGCAGGCAGAATTTAACCAATTCCAGGGTCTGCTTGAAGGAAAAACAACAAACCCCACGGTTAATTCTCAGGGGAGTGACCCACGTCCTATTACAAATATCCCCCAATTCCCCCTCACCTCAAACACCCGGAGAATGGTGAGTGAATATCAAAGAAAGGGTCTTTAAAAACATTTTCCAGAGTCTTCCCACATCCAAGGCTTCAGAGGCTCTCAGTATTTGAAGTATTAATGGAAGCGTTCCATACAATTCCCTGTGCACACAGCTAAAAATAGCTATGGACACAGTAGTAAGGTTTTTGTCTATATTTGCAACAGTCTTACTTCCCTCTCAGGAACCACAACTTCCCATTAATGCTGACATTTATTTTTTCTTTTAAAAAGAGCTATTAAAACACCAGAAAGTCTTTTAACAGTGCAGTGAACATCAGTAACAATACATCAATAACAACAATTTCAATTGATATTCTGGTGATGGATCATGAACATATTCTCTGTATCAACAATGTCAATTTTGCTCTAAGAAGTGATGAAGCCACATGATGGCCTTGGCAGATCTGCTCATCACTATACATCTGTTCTGTCTGTGACAAAAATACAAATTTTTTTCCCTGACAAGCCCTATTTCTCCCATCTTTACCAACAATGACATCAAGCACGCCAAGCTGCAAGAAGTTGGAAGAGTATCTAACTTTGTGTCAGACTCTCTGTTCTGGACACACTAAAGAAGAAGTGAACTGCTTCTCACATTCTCACACTAGAGACCTGAGAGGATGGAAAAAACAAAACAAAAAAAAAATCCCAAACCAAACCACAAAATAAAACAGGAATTGCTTTGGTCATGTGGTTTCTATCTTGGCCCTGGTCTCCATGGTTTACAGCACAAAAGGAAATGTCATTTATGGGTGAAAAAGAGCATGCAGATACATGCACCCAAACTCCCAGATACACCCAAGTACCCATCATTCAGCTCAAACTGAAGAAGCTTCCACCCTTGCAGCTAAATCCTGCTGGAAACCCCACGGCCCTTTCTCCAGAAACCATTCCCAGTGGGATTTGTCTCCCCCTGCTGGTACTGCAGGATTTGCAGCCCCTTGCCCAAACTACCACAGGCACCCTCCTAAGAACAAAGGTTACAGGACATTTGGAGACTCGTGACCAATGTATTCCTTTCTAATACCCAGACAGAAAATGGGGTGGGGGGATAATGAGGGCAGGGGAGAAGGGAGAAGAATCTCATTCTGATTACAAAGGAATTCCTATTCCAGTAGTTAAAAAACGAGGACAGACGTGACAATGGAAGCAAACATACAATGAAGCTTTTGTCCCCAAACTACTTGGCTCCCATACAAGGAACAGAGGAACTTGGGTCAGTGGGGACTGGCTGGGGCAGGGGAAGAGCGAGAGGCTGATGTTTGTGAAAAGAAAGCAAAATTGGTTAGTCTGCTTTAAGAAAGGCTGGGAAGACAAAAAGCAAAAAAAAGCAGCCTGCTATTGTAGAATCCACCCACTCACTTCTGAAATGCTCAAAGACCCAGACAGGGATTTACAACCAGCACTTGCAGGCACTGAGTATGAAGCAGAAAACACTCAAATGCCCAGAGGCAGCTTCTGTGGTGCCAGAGAAGCAGCTTTTAGATTGCACAGGGTTATGGTCAGAGCCCTTTTCTTTCAACGAGTTGGTTACTGCTGAGTCAGTCACTGAGCTGGGCATTGCAGACCATAGGAAGGCACCTGTACACTGCAATTTTCAGCTCTAGTCAACCAACCAACATGTTTTACTTTTTAACAGTCACACAACTTCCTGGAGAAACAGAGCATTCAAGAGCAGACCAATAATCCTACAGCTTTGAAGCCAAAATAACAACAATGATTAAAAAAAGAAGCTGGTGTTCAGTTGAGTGCAAGACCAGGGTGAAGAAAATGCCAGTGCTGAGCGAGGTTGTTTTCTCAAACAGTGTCAAGGCACATTCAGAAAGATCACAGTAATGTAAAGCTGCAAAATTTTGGTGATGATTTAAGAACTATTTTAAAGATAATAAATTCAGTTTAAACCAAGCATATTCTATTTAATAGCTCGCTTATACTAGGGAAGAAAGAGAGTGCTGATGCAGAGGTTTTCTTTAGCCTGAGTTAAAATCAGTTCAGAAAAGATTTATTTTCTCAGAGTCCACTATATCTGGCTTCTATTTATTTACACAAGTCTATATCCAGCAAGGGTTTAAACTAAATAAAGGTATGGGTTTATACCTATCATATGCAATTACAAATTAGGCATCTCCTTAAACCACCTCTTTCTTTAAAACGTTATGTAGTTTCAAACTTTTTTTTAAAGGAATTGTACAGTTGCTTATTCCCATATACTCAGGGAATCAGACTTCTGCTGAACTGAGAAGCAAGGTATGGAAACTTGAACAAGTTAGTACAGTGTTAACAATTCATCCAAGCAGCAGCTGTATCCTTGAGACCAACGTACTACATTTAAAAACCTTTTATGCAGCCAAGTAGTTTTTTTAGTTACAACGGAGGCACCTTCTAATCCCCTGGTGATGCAGCCTGCACAATAAAAGAAGAGCACCCAGATTTTCATGTTGCCAGTGCCACAGGTGCAGGACTGGGCTGGAGCCACGGTGTTTTTGGGACACACGTGGCTGCACGACTGACAGGGTCACAGCCCTGGTGCCTGCAGCAGTTCCAGTAACATTACACAGGTTCCATCAAGGGCATCCAAAAGAAAGCACCACGGAACTGCAGCACGATGCTGAAGATGACAGTGTATCAAATGATCACTTGCATGCCTCTCTGCTTTGTTTCTGTGGGACTTTTTTATTTTTTTGGTATTTCCTGTTTAATCCTCGACGCCAGGGAATGCAGAGGTAGGTCTACTACTTTTGGAACGCTATTTATTCAACAAATGGGACTTCTCCCCTCCCAGTTTGATACTACTTTATTGCTAACCAGTACGGGAATGAACCTCCCACATGATCCCCATCTGAATCTCCCTCTACAAACAAAATCCGTGCTTGACCATAGCATTTCCCAGGGAAAAAACCCAAACAAACAATCTTAACAGGCTGCTGATGCAACTATTCCTTACTATACTGGATTCTCTTAGCAGTGGTTTCATGGTAAATTCAAGTTCCCCGTGGCACGAACCATCTTTCTATTCCACATTTGAACAGTGCTTAGAACTGCCAAGCCTGTGTCTACAGATGCTAGGAATAATGGAACAATTAATCCATCCTCTCTGCCCCTGCACATCCTTCCCCCCACCCCCAGTGCCGTAACATGGAAATTGTTTCATTTTTAGCCTAAGGAAGTGAGGTTTATCCAATCATCCTGTGACAGCTTTACTTTGCCATTTCATTTATTCTTTACCTATTTGTCAGTCTCATGATACTTCAGAGACAGATTTCAAAGAGATGCAACAAGACTCAAACAGGCATCTCATTAGTGGAGACAGACGAGTACCCAAGGGCTGCAGCATGAGTTTAACTACAGTATCAGACACTAGAGAGCCCACACAGAGAAGCAGCATCAGGGAACAATCAGAATTTCATTATTCAGTTTCTCTAGTTCTCCTTCAGCTGTATCTACTTCCCTTGTGGAAGACTCTAAAGGAGACTAAACAAAGCCATGTTTCTATCCTTTAACCCCTCTAACTAAATAATGGTAACAGTAGTTGTGCTACCGGGTTGTTTGGATCAGTACCTTGTTCCAAGAACATGGAAGAGAACCAGAAGGAAAAAAAAATTCTCTCCATTTTTTACGTATGAAGAAAAAGGAGTGGATTATGAACAGCTGTCAGAAACATATCCCATACCAGAAGTGCAGCTATTTTGGCACAAGAGCATGAAGACCTAACAAGAAAGCAGGGAAGAGAGCACATTTTTATGCTCACTGTCATCTTTCAGTTGCTTATCCAAGTCTCACTTGCAGACATCAGGATGAAAAGAAACAGTCAGGGAGCAGCAGCCGGAATGGGTGTTGCATTCACTTCAAAAGAGCTGCATGCAGGAAGAGTTTGCCAGTATCAATATAGTGCAAGCTGGCAGGACTGGAAAGTTACAAATTAAGTGTGCCTTCATCAGTGACCTACTATGAACAGACCTACTGAGCTGCTAAAATATTTTTAGTTCAACCAATTCCTGCCTTTTTTGGTTCCTCTTGCTCTTCCAGTTTATCCAGTCATGTGCACTTTTCCACTCCCTCTTACTGCCATGTAGTTTTTCAAGTTTGGCTCCAATTACCACTTGCTTCTGCTGCTGAAGTGCTCTGATTTACAGCACTCCTACAAACAGCTAACAGGGTGGCTCCATCTCGCACGTAGCAAGATGTCTTTCAGCTGAAGAGAGATTTCTGCAGCGGAACTTTCTCCTCCCACGGCAGACGGGTGTACTCACCAGCTGGTACTCGCTGCGGCGGCTGAAGGCTTCCTTGATTCCCGAATCCCTCCAGAGCGCGCCCAGGGCGGGGACGTAGAGCTGGAAGGTGGCAGGCTCGATGGGCATGCCAGCTTTGTTCTCGAAGGCCATCAGAAACATCCCATGCTTCTCATTCTCCGTGTACTGCCAAGGGATGCCCAGTTTGTCCCGTGCGTCAACCAGAACCCTGCAGCCCTAAAGAGTGATTCAGAGAAGAAAGTCAGTGATAGAAAGATGAAAGTGTAAAAGAACAAGGACTTGAAGGTACTTGAAGATTATTTTTTTGACACTGTTCTGGTAAGACTGAACTCGGGAGGGAATCATAAACATTGTTTATTGCAACATCTCCAGCAGAAGTAAGATAGAGCCTGCTTCTGTAAGCAACTTAGCCACAAAATATTTCCCCAGGTGGAAGAAGTATTAGCGGCAACAGCTAATGGCAACAAGCAGTGCTACCAACAGATAATGAAAGTAAACATCAGTGAGAGTATGAAAAGTGTCTGGGAATTAAGTGTCTGGGAACTAATGTGTGATCATCATAGCTGTAGTTTTAAAAGTAACACCATGCCTGAAACCATATTCTTCCATCTTTTTCTTTGCATTTGGGTTTTAGGCACCAAGAAGGACATCCCAGCTTTCTCAAGCATTAGGGAGATCAGAAGAGCATTAGAGGGCTAAAGACATTGCATAGATTCCAAGCTACCAAGGCTCAGGAAAGCAGATCCAGTCTTCCCTCAGAATCAGCTTACATTTTGAACTTGCCACACATCTGCTAAGCAACGTGTGACATGTAGGTTTTGCTGCTCTAGTACTGGAAAAGAAACCTGGAAGCAAAGCTATCTAGTTCTCCAATTCAGTTCCGGATTACTGAGCTGCTGATTTTCACATTTGGCAGTTTCTGTGGAAGCCTAATTTCATATTTGTGGCAACAAGCCAAACACATGAGGTTAAGGGAATTCAAAATTCAGTCTTGAATCTAACTTCACCTGTTTTCAGTAAAAAAAAAAAAAAAAAGGCCAATATTTATTTTAGAGTAGTGAGCACCATTTTAGTACTGGATAGATCTGCTAATGGTGACTCAGCATCTCAAGTACCATCGAATTCACAAGTAAAATCTGTGGGGTATATTGAATTACTTTTCTCATTGTGTTGATCTTTGGCTTTAGAGATATGAAAATAAATTTTAAAAAAATCTCCAAAACTGAAGTTCTGTTTCCACAGCTATTCACATGAGCCTCCACATGACTGGACTGACTTCTTTTTTTTGCATATTTTAAATTATCAAGACTGCATGTATGTTTTCTTAACACTTGAACCTTTCTGCTCTCCAGTCCTTTAGCAGCACCACACAACAACAACAACAGTAACTTCCCAATAGCAACTCAGATTAGGGAGGGAAGTGAGAAGCAACTTAGTGGAGTGTCACAGAATAGGAACTCAAAGCAAAGTGTCGTGGTTGTCACTATCCAACAGTGCTCCTGAAGTGCAGCTTTCCAAAAATGTAAATATTTATGATTCTCTACTGATTGGTACTTCTTTTCATAAAGTAGAGAATATATCTCCACAATACCATGAGAAGACTAAAATCAAATATATTTACCGACTGCTGCTTTAAATCCCAGTCATAACNATCACCGCCTCCCTGGCCACTTCCCCAGGGATCACCATCCCCCACGGATCACCACCTCCCCACGCTGCCCCGGGCCCTGCACAGAGCTCCCAGCCCACGCAGCTCTGACCTTTCTCCTGCCTGGGCCCAGCTCTGCAGGATCTCCCCCGGCTGCTCAGCTCCAGCTCCGGGGCTGGTTTAACTCTTCTCCACCTCGCAGCCACTGCAGAGCATCCCAAGGGAACGGCTGCCGGACTGCACAATTCCTGCTCCGATAAAAGAGCACTGGGACCTCGGTTCAAGTGCATTTCCCCACACTGTCACTCTGACTTTCTCCGCTCCCACTGGAGACAGAGGTTCTCAAGAGACTGTTTGTTGTTAGGGAAAGTTTCATTACTTGTGTGGAGAAAACCACAGAACAGTTTCAATCAAGGGCGTAGAGACTGCTCCAGTCCCAGAATAGCCACTTATCTGCTGGCTGCTGCTCGTTGGAAACGCAGGTCCGACCCTCCCTGAGGCAAGAGAGGGAACTAAACTTAGGTCCCACAGAGCCTGTCCGAGCACTATAACTCCTGTAAGGTCACCCATGGGGAGCACGTGGCACCAGCACCTTCCTCTCACTGTTCCAGACACCAAGTCACTCGCAGAGCCCGAGCCGGGACAAAGTGACAAAGTGACTCGGTAGTAGGACATCAGCACCAGCACTGACAGACAGACACACACTGAATGAAGAAAATAAAAAAACAGGATAGAGTCTAGCAGGAATGGAATGCTGTCCTATGCACACCCACAGGAAGAGCACCCCTCAAAACTTTTAGAACACATCTGCTTCAAGATGTGTCTCTAAAACGCATCAGGAATAAAAGCTTTACATAATGAGTGAAATAGTCTGTGGTTCTTCCTCCCAACTCTTAGCAGTTAAAAGTGTGACTCAGCAAAATACCCAGGAAAGTGAATCTAAACTTAACATATCTCCATCTCCACAAAACAGTTCCATAAATGCTACAAACAGATGTCAGAAAGATGAGGAGAAACAGAGAAACCACTAAATTTAGATCCCATGTACTGCTATTCTTGCATCTCAGACTTACTGGTAACACTATATTTTGCAACCTCACTGAGCATTTGATAATCCTTACCTCATTAATCTGCAGAGCAGGTTACCATAGGAAAGGTTTCCTCTTACTGGAAATACAAGCAAGACACTTTTCCTACCCCTTTCATGACAGTTTTTCTGATTTTCTGCTACCATGGAAAATGTTAATTCATTCTTTCATTCATAAGGCTGAACACCATCAATTAGCGTTCTGTTTTAAAATTTTGAGTATGGAAAAAAAATGAAGCAACAACTTTAGATGTAAAATAAGCTTCTGAACACTTCAATTGAGTTAAAGCTTTTGTGCTGCAGGACCCAGAATAAGCACAGATGGAAAGAATTAGAATTCACAGATAAGGACAGTGTCAGACATTAGAAAATAGCAAACCAGCAGCATAATGGAAGCACCAGCTAGGGAAGAAAAAAATAGGAAATTCTCTGTTCCATTCCTTTTCTAATAATTTTTAATATATTCAAGTCACTGCATAAATCCCTGGCATGCACAAAAACTGAACGGAATCAGGGTAGAAGAAAAAGGTGTAACAAGAGTGTGATGTGATCTACTTCATGAAGTACCACAACTTACACAGAAGAAAACACTAACTCTGGAAATCCACAGATTCAAAAAGATGATAACTAAGGCATGGTAAACAAGGAACTCACAGAAATTACAAACCACTTGCAGAAAGGAAATAGACAAAGAATGTTTTTCTCCTTCCCCCTGCTAGACAAATATGATTTATCAAACAGCAATTCAAACTAAAAACCTACACACCCCCGGCCAGACAAATGCATTTACACAGGATGCTGGCCAGAAGCATAAATGGACTCAAAGAGCCATGAAGACGAATAGGTAGAAGGAAAGTCCACAGAGGACTACACTCGATTACATTCCAGAGGCAAATCCTGGCTCAAGAAGTTTCCGAAACCAAAGGTTGCCAATAACTGGAGGAGCACACCAAAGGATCACACTGCCTTGTGCTCGTGCCCGTTTTTGGTTGTGGGTTGTTTTTTCATGTCGTAGACAAAGCCCGAGCTCCTCGGCCTGACACGGCACAGCTGTTTGGAGCATGCTGGCAGGAAGGTTTTATGAGCATTTACACAAGTGCTCATGACTAGGACTGGCTCAAATATATTTTTTCTCCTTTACATTTGAAAGCATCCTAGCTTTGGAAAAAAATCCAGGTTCTCTTATATTTTTAAATAATAATTAAATGAATTTGTAGGAATTATTACAAAGCTTATCACGAGCTAATGTCAGTTGGAGCCAGAGATGTTTGCCAGTTGAGGACAAGAAGTGTTGCAGTATCTAAAGAGCAACGTGATTTAAGCACATCTCACATCTGTAGTTACACTGCTACATAAAACACAACATTCACTTTTTAAATTATTCACATACTCCAACACTTGAGGGATTCATCATCCTTAAAGCCTCACACCTTTCACAGGATGGACCACCACAGAGGCCAAGCAAACACCCCTCAGTTAAGCACCAAACACAAAATCAGCCCAACAGGTTTGGGGGCACTCACTCACAGGCAAGGGCAGGTCCTTCCATGCACACACCAGCAGTCAAGTGGTCAAAAAATCTGATTACTCCAGTCAGTGTCTAGAGAGAAGGTGCAAACCTACTTAGAGTTTGTATACAAATGGAAGAGTCTCCTACAGCACATTTTCTCAAAACAATTTTAGGGAACTACTACTGGGTCTGAGATCCCAGACGAGAGACCGACTATTACACAAGAAATACTACAGCAGCTGCTTTTCACACTTTTACCATTAATACCCTGTTTAACCTCATAGCAACCCCCAAAATCTCCAGTATCTACATATCAGTTATGGACCTTATTGTCCTGAGAAAAGTGCTGATCACTGCTGAATACTCCCTGGGGGACTCCAGGTCACAGCTAACAGGCACTGCTGTCTTCTCCTGTGGCTGCAAACCAACAGGAACGCCGCAGGCACAGGGAGACTCAAACGTGTTTCCTACTGCGTGTTTTTCCTCACTGTTGTTGACAAGGAACTGGCAAAAGTCTGGGGATCTCATCTCACAGAGACCAGTGTAAGTCTGAGCTACTGCCAACAGGATTGCTCCCACCTCAGCCCGTAGATATTCCTTGGAGCCAGAGGAACAGTACAAAGTGATGCAGCCATAGGAACACAGCTCCAGCTGCACAATTTTTAAAAATAAAGTTGTCATGTTAGCAAATATAATCGTATGCACTGTTTGTAAATTGCTGTCTGGAACGCTGCAGACAAGGTGACCTAATACAAACAGAGTGATAGCAAGACAATCAGATTTTTACAGCACACTATCATAAAAGCATTAACAGAGTTTTTCTTTGATCTATGTCCTTGGAGCATTACAGCCAAGCAGCAGTAGAGAACCCAGTGTCACTCAGGATAAGGTTTCATATTGCAGAACAGTCAAACTAGAGGTACCATCAAAAGGGGCATCTTCCCTGGCAGGGGAGTTCCACCCTGTCCTGTCTGATTGGTTGGTCATTTTCCTGAGCCCACAACCCAGTGAGCAAACATCACCAAAACCCTGGCCTTTCATATAAAAAGTGACTTCCATTGCCTATATTAGTTTGCTGTGAGGCGAGACACAAGGGTAGGGGTGGGAACAGCACCAGTTGGCCCAGTCAGACAACGGAAAGGCTCCCCAGTTATGCATGTCCTTCCACCACCCTCATATTCCAGTACCACCCAGGTGAGAGCAGGGTAAACAGCACAGATGACCTACCTTCCAGCCCAACATACAAATAAAAAAGTGGGAACAAAGGGGAAGTGTCATTTACCTAGTCCACAGGAACACAAATATTAAAAAACATTTGGATTAGCCACTGAGTCTCTGGATTGGGAGCAGCAGTGATGTCTGCTTGTCTGGAAACTCTGAAAAGAGTCCTTGTCTTTGACTGAACCCGGCAAAATGACGATAAATGCAGCAGAAGGAAAATACTCCCTGCAAACTTTACTTGTAACTCAGCACAGAGTAGACAGAGGATGACCTCAGAGACGACGACTGATGCAGGACCTCACGAAAAGTTCCCAGCTAATGCTTTCAGACTTGCATGATCAGCTTTCTCCTTGCCCTGAGTCCATCACACCGGTATCAGTGCAGAGTCCATGCCAAGAGGGCACAAGTGGCATCTGCAGTTCCAAACGCATCCCTGCCACGCTGGACTCAGCACCCAGCACACGAGCTCAGACAGGGCTTGCAGTGCCAGGGTAAGACCAGCTCCTGACCTTCACTAGGCTGAAAAATCCCAGGCAAGTGGTGGAAACTCCACAGCCTCCCATTTTTTCCACGTTGGAGTTTGCACTGAACTTAGTTCTTCAGACAATGTACACTGGAGCTTGCTCCGAAGTTTTCCTGTAAATGTTTTTAACAGCGCAATTTGCTAATTTTTTTGCCAATACTGTTCCCAAGCTAATTATAAAAATACATGTATAGTCAACCAAGTGAATATAATGTAAGCTCCCAAATTTAGTCACTCCAGTGACTAAACTTTTGTCTGGAAGACATCAAAGTATGTGCCTGCAGTCTCCAGGGACTAAGTCATGTTCTGCAATACTAATGACTGCATCACAAGAGCACTGTGAGCTCCATTTTGGAACAGCTATGAATATTTATCATTTACCACTGACCATGACTCCTCTTCCAGCACCTGCCATGATGAAGAGAGATTGCTGTCTCCTAGCCCAGCCAAGAGACACCCCAAATGCAACAGGACCACCAGAGTTGATGCAATTTACATTTAAGACATACAAAATACATCAACTGGGAATTAGTAAGAGGTGCATTGATTAAATGAACCTGGAACAACAAGATTGACAAAACTCATAACTGTTTTTTGTCTTTTCTACATAATTTAGTGAATATTATTTTTCTTAATTAAATAAGCTCAGAGCAAAGATAATCAGAATTAAAAAGCTATTCTATTACAGAACTTTAGCACTTGTATATTAAATTTAAAGGAAAAGGTTCTAATTAACCATAGTTCCTATACTCTCCCCGTCATTCCTCTGACAAGAAGCTGCTCCAGAAGGAAGGAGATTGACACTGTCCTGAGACCAACTAAACAGCTGGATCCCAGCTCTGAAGTAACAAATGGAGTGTCACCATCATCACCTCCTAATGAGTTTCCAAATTCATTTGCATGTAAACCCAGGGAGGTGTGGAATAAAGATAATTTAAAGAGTAACTGGGGTTTACACGATGTATTCCCCCTGAGTTTGTAGGCTACTGGAAGAAATATGCTTACACTATAAATGAGTAGTAGCTTGGTCACTTGCAAGGGTAGCTCCCAAACAAACTGAGGAATAATCTGTTTCCAGGTCCCAGGGTTTGTGTCTGTACCTGGCTGAAACCTGAAGGTTGCAAAAGAGTTTTCTTGGTTTGTTGATGACAGGAGGTACAACCACCTTACCTCAGCCACCATAAACACAATTTAGGTACATTCAAGGTACACAGAGTCCCAGCAACAGCCCAGGTTCAGCATTAATTGCAGAAGTCTAAAATTCTTAAACTACCTTCAGCACAAGCCACTTATTTTGCTTTACTGCCACTCATATTCCTGCTGTCAAGGAGAAATGCTCTCAGGTATCCCCTCGTGTATTGCAGCTGCACTCTAAAGTCCCAAAGGACTTCTCCTCAAAGATCTTTCACGTTCAGAATCTTTCCTTGTTTTTTCCCCACTCAGAGCTCACAAATGAAATTACACACAACTTCCTGTGAAGTCCTTCCCTCTGCAATTCCAGGCTTTTCAATTCCTTAGTCAATCGTTACAGTTCAGGCCACAAACAACAACAAAACACTCATGGATGTATCGAAACCTTGAGCTGGTCTTTCCCTTCTCAACAGGAAAACTAACACTAGCAGAAGAGCTCAACAGATTATACTTGAGGCTTTTAAAAGCTGAACTTTTTCTCTCTTCAGATCGAAATCTCCTAAACAAGCTGGTGCAAGTACCACTCTGGTGCTTGTAGATTGCTCTAATTATTTTCTTATGCAACTAAACTGGGTTTTTTTAAGCAGCGTGATATTCACATACTTGAAACAGAAAAAAACATTTAAAAAAGGAACATCAGAGCTGTGACTCGTTGAGTGTCTGAGCTCCTTAACTTTTATCAAAGGAACCAAATAGAGCAGCAAGGCCAACCCATCTGTTTTGGATGGAAAGTATCAAAAGATTTCTGTAGCCACAGTTGAAAAGCATCAAAATACTCATGTAATACCACCACACGTTGCTTAGATTTGAAACTTAAGGTACACGAAAGTTTTCCAAGTTTCTCTGCATAGCCAGGAGTCGCCTTAAAATTCGTGGCTCAGCAGCCAGACAGCCCTGTCCTATGCACTTTCCTCTCCCAGGTGGGTGTGCTGAAGTCCTGAAGCCTGTGTACTCACACCAGAACATTAACACTACTGCTTTTCACTTCGATCATCAAAAAGTTCCAAAAAGTTCCAAAAAGTTACTTTGAAACTTCGCCTCGATTAACAAGCAAAACCCGAGTTAACCAATGACTATTTACCTTAAACCAAAGCGAAACTCCTCTATTTGAATACCACCCCACAAATGCCAGAAAAAGCTAGCAAGGCCCTGAACCATCACCTGTACTAAATGGAAAAGTAAACTCTGTATCATAAGTTTATTTTGCTTCAGCATTTTGCTTCTAACTAGGGTTTCCCCAAAATGGGAGATGAGAACCAGCGAGAACAGGGTAAGCAAAGAACTCAGCATTAAGAAGGTATCAGAAAAGCAAGAAGGTGAAAACACAAAATAAAGTGGAAGCCGACACTAATGTCAAATTACACTGAGCACTGTTATTTCCAAAGAGGTTTCACACTGTGTTCTCTGAATCAGTTTCTTCACTCTCCATAAGCTGTACAGTTGCCTAAACACTACTGCAATAAGCATTTTAGAAATATCCAGCGCTGTTAAGAGCGTAGGAATGCTCCTCCTTCAGAGAGTTTAGTCATGGCTGGAAAATGAAAGTTGACCATTTAATCTCAGAGATTTACACTGCATTTCTAACTCAGATCTCAGTGTTGCAGGAGCTTAGCAGGACCATTGTTTGGCTGTGCTGAGGACTGTGTGGAAAAAGGGGCTAAGGCTGCTGCAGCTCTACTTGACAAGGTCACACAGATTTATATGGTACTTGACAGGATCATTTCCACTTCACAGTGTCCACATACAGTACGATAAAAATTCATCTGAGATCTTTTATTGTCAGTTAAACACATGGTGATCTTGGCTTCATTAAGTCTTAGTGGGTGATCACCGAACTTGCTGAAAAAGTGAAAAGAACCTGTAGTCTAAACACTGTTATAGAAAGAGCAGCAGTCACGTGCACTTGACAATTTACATTGTCAAAGAAGCTAAATAAGTTTACTTTAAACACTGGATGTTTATCCACAGAACAAAGTTTAATGTAAGAGAGAATTACACAATTACCCTAAAATAATTGCACTGACAACATCACTCTGTTTTGAAAGCAGTTATTCTGTCTTGGTATTTGATTTCTTCCTGATGATTATGGCAGAATATCAAGGTGCTATCAGGTTTCTTTCTGATGAGCAAAAATGCAAACAAAACATCTACTGCCTTCCCACCAGCAAACTCTTCTAGTCCCCTTTGTTTGCTCTCCCTCCTTCTGCCTACTTTTTCCATAGTTACTATGCCCAAACCGTTCCCCAAAAACTTATGGAGGGAGTGTAATTTGTATTCTTACACGCAAGAGCCACCCGTGTCATCTGGAGAAGCGAGGGAAGGAAGAGTCTGACACGTACCTAAAGGAGAGCCCTAACCTAACCTTAACACTCCCAAATCACCACCTGCAAGGCCGAAAGGGCAATCGATCTGCTGAACCATATTAACTCACTTTAAAATTACTTCCAAATTTTATTTTCAGGATTAAAAGGCTTTAAAAGGTTCAAGTGACATAGCCCAAGAAGTGCTGTTAACTATCAGAACACCTGACTGCTACCTCGAGGACCTGGATTCTACTCTGAATTCTGTAAAAACTGCCCAGAGCCATCCAGCAACCAAGTGTTTCAAGTGTGTGACTCTGTCCCCTTTTGGTAGGGGAGGCACTTTCCTTTCCAAAGCACACTAAGTTCTACTGCTGAAAGCTCTACACCTTCTGCATACAAAAAATATTACATCATTTTACCATAACTGCTACTGCTTAGACAACTTAAAGAAGAAGTCTCAGATTTTTCCATTTTCACAAACTGCTTTCCTAAAAGCTTTTGCTACTGCTTGAAATTAGCAGCAGTAAAAAATAAATCACTGGCAGAATCACAATAAGCATTAAGACCTAAAATAAGACTCCTTATTTCTAGGCATATAGATAAAAAAAAAAATCATAACACTCTCTTTGCTCACATAGCTACAATCAGAGAGAAACTTCTGAATTTCAACTTTCTTGCAGTTAATGGGCTCCAGCCTGAAAATGGACAAAAAAGAGGAAAAGAAAATTAGACAACAATTTTCCTGTTCATTAACAGAAGTGAAAGCCCTTCATGGAATAGCAGCATTCTTAAAAACAAGAGCCATTGTATGCATGCACTTAATAAGTGCACATAAAGCTTCTATTTAAACACAAATCTGGAAACTCAAAAGTAACTCGTTATCTTTAACTTGCACAGTTCCTTTTCCTTTAACTTTGTATGAAATCTCACATAGCCTCACAAATCCATGCCCATAAAAGAATGGAGACAGTCCTACAGAAAAATATAGGCAGGAAAGCAGCATTTGTTTTAGGGAAAGATTATAAAGAGAGAGACACTCCTGAGTGAGCTTTTTATGTATCTTCAGGTATTTTCTGAAATGTGATCACTCCTACCTGCACAGGGCATCAAAGCTTGTATCCCTGAAAGAAACTGTATTTGCCAAGGTTGATTTTCCCTAATTAGGGAAATATTAGTCTGTAGACCAAAGGCTCTACCAGCAGGTTTTACATTCTCCAGTCATTAGAGAAATACATTGCCAGCACCATAAAGCCTGCACGCACACTGAACAAAAACTTTCCTGCAAAGGCACCAAACCGAAGTTATTTCCATTTCAGCTCTAGGTTTGATAACAGCCCACACTGCCCAACTCTGCAGCCCTACATTCCCCCATTCCTAAAGATGTACCAAGTAACAACCACTTGCAGCCAC
>VYZQ01000021.1:28961-42697 GCA_013400655.1 Mystacornis crossleyi
AAAAACAAACAAACAAACAAACAAACAAAAACAAACAAAAAACACAATCCAAACTCCCAGCCTCACAAATTTACAACTATAAGAAAAAGAATGAAACCAAAATTGGAATAAAAAGAAAGATCAAAAGCAGGCAAAAGCTTTTAGATATTATTAACTCTGACTTTTAGTAGAGGATTGTTTTTTTAAATTTTCCAATCAAAATAGGTCTTCATTTCTTGGGATAACTGATACCATGCTTTTTATTTTGTTATTTTTAGCATTTTTAAGCTGATTAACTTTATTTCTCATTAGTCTGTAATTTATATATATTTGTTTTTAACTTTTCTTCTTTTTAAAATTAACTTTATTGTTCTGTTTATATTCTTTAAGGAAAAATCTGACACTGATATTGAAGTGGTGTAATTAAATATATGTGAGCCATATGTGAGTAAAGAAGAAAAAATAAATGATCTTTTACTCCACAATTTTGTCTGTTACTGATATAAGCGAAATTAAAGGATCAAATTAGTAACTAGATCAATCTAGGTTTTTGAAAGTATGTTCATTTATCTGAGAAGAACTTAGTACCCATTGAATAAAACTAAAAACCCATGAAAATATTACAGAAATACATGAAAACTACAATGGACCAGTAACAATCTAAAAAATAATAGAACGAACTTGTAATTCAGCTTAGAAAATTGTCTAAAATACTTAAAATATATGTCCTGAATGATTCAGTGCAAACATTTGTAAATTAAATTGAGACAGAATTTTCCTTTTAGCCCTCTAATTTGTCTTGATAGTCAGTCTTTGTCTCTACTGACCTTTTTTATGTTTTTATTTGTTTGGGTTGCTGCTTTTTTTGCCCTTTTTTTTTTAAATTAGGTTGGTTGAGTTGACGTTTTTTGTGTATGGATGTTTTTAAGATTTCTAACCTCGTGGCAATTGATAAAATTTTTATGCAAAATTTATATGCAAAATTTATATGCATTTAGATGCAAATGAATTTAAATGCAAATGAATATTATGTGTAAAAACTTAAGAATTGGGAAGTCTGAATAACTTTTCTTTTTATACTTTGTATCAATAAAACAGGTTCTTTAATATTGGGGGGGGAACTTAGGGATTTTGTCTTCTATGGTATTTATTACTTAAACTTCCCTGAATTTTATATTGCTCCATGGATTTTTTTAAGCTTTATTCTATCTTTTTTCCCTCCACTCAATTTTGTTATCTATACTGGACTTTAACATTATCTTTAAGTCTATTTAGAGTTCTTAATAATACATCAATTACTTGAGTAGTAAATAAACTGAGGCTGTCATCTCTGGAAATCTTTTAAAATTTGAAGCATTTCTGACATCAGTTTTTCATAAAAAAGCAATCTCAATTCAAAAACAAGGCTACAGATACATTGATTTTCTCTGAGATATTGTCAGGACTGATGATAAATGTCTGTGCTACTTTCAGTAGTCCTAATGAAAGAAAAGAGTCTAGATTCATGTCTCCTTCAGGCAGGAACAAAGCCGGCATTCCTTCTATGTTTAGGTTTCTTTTTTTCTTTTTTTTAACTTTAAATAGATTTAATGTTGATGAAAAATTCTTGATTGGAAATTCTAAGCAATACAGTCCTCCGATGCAATTATTCTAATAATGGCAGTAATGCCATAAAGAGTCTTGTAAACTTTGTTGTGTATCAACCAGTTCATGCGGTAATTGCTCTGCTCGTGAGAGGTGGAGATTATTCTTCCCTTTTGCTGATGAAGAGTTGTTGGACAGAATGAAACTGCTTCCTTGGTTTCACAGGAGAAAGCAGTAGAAAACTCAAGGACAGAACTTGTACCTGGATTTGGAATCTAATTTGGATCGAAACGACCAAATCTTCTTGATATTCTGAGACTTTTTTTAATGCAGCTGAACACATATTGTTCATACAATTCCAATGCTGGTTTAATTTATGGAGAGGTAGCTTGGTGCATTGACACAAAGTACAGTTCCTGCAACCAAGGAGAAGGATCATCATCATAGAATCAGTGCTAAAAATTAACGATGGGTGTTGATCAAAGTTTAATAATGGTTATTGAAACAGACATTCACTGACAAAAAATCCTCAAAAAATTCAAAGAATGCATAATCAGGACTTGATGATCTTTGAGAAGACATAGCAATGCCCACTGCTGAAACTCATAGCTAAATACCAGTGAAGCTCTTGATTTTGTTTGTGAGGTACAGGTGATGTTCTCAAAGACAAAGTAAAAAAACTAAGCACTTATTTCCCCCACTTACCCTTGGAATGGATTAAATCTAGTAGTTCTTTTAAAAAAAATCTTAGCCACTGATTTCTTTTTTCAACATCATCCATTTGAATCTGTCCTTTTGTAGCAACCTTTTATTTTCATTGTGTACTCTTAAACCAAGTAAATATATCACACAAATATATGTATCATACTGTCATGATTGTCTGTTGTATCATGCTGAATTGGTTGTCACATTTCAACAAATAATCTTCATGCAGAAGATTATTATGGCATATTTCATTAAATTGTTTGACAAACATTATCCAACCAGGCCTTACTATATGCAACACTTATTGCTTGAATCCTAATTATTTCGAAGGTATAAAAAGCTGAGTTTCCCATAGCAACATGGGAACAATAGCACAGGTGTCATATAATGAAAAATCTGTGTTGGAGTTTAGGTCTTTTTTAGATTCAGTAGCAAAGAAAATGCTTCCCAATTATGGGTAAAAGAAGATTCATCTTCCTACTAATTTGGCGCAAATGGAAAGGTTAGGCTTTTAATTGCTTCAAAGAAGAAATTGGACTAATATAGTAAGAACAAAAGACCAGGTCCTCAGAGTGCTGTCGTAAAGAGCAATGCAGTCTCTAATTTTGTATTAAGAAAAAGTAATCAAAAGACATTTATAAAGAAATAAACATAGCTGTGAGCAATCTGTTTCCACTCAATGTGCTTAGACCTTAAACCTCAATCCACTGAAACTGGTTTTATGTGATAAGTATTTTAGAGCAAACACACAGCAGGTGCTTGCCATTGAAGTTTGAAGTTGACTTTTACACTTCCTCCCAAAGGAGCAGCAGATGGTGGTTCTGCTCTCTTTAGGTTCTTGGGAGGTAAGAAAGAAAGCAAACACAAGAAACTTGCTTCATTTTCCGGTGTCCCGCACAAGGGCTTACCTTGCATGTGCTAACCTTTTCAAGTACTGCTCATGCAAGTTCCATTTGAGGTGTTACTGAGGAGCAGGCAGAAGCTGTGGCCTTTGCTGCTTGTGTACAGATCCAGCTGCGTGAAGGGCTCTTCTCCAGGAGCCGAGGTGCCAGCATAGCTCCTCGCTGGTTAGTTTTTTTCCTTCAGCTCACTTTCAAAATTTTTATTTGTTCTTCCCTTTATCTTATCCCTTTCTAGAACAAAGTGCCCAATATCAGAGTGGAGATACCCTTCTGTGCCTTGTTATGCTGCTTGTTATGTAAAATCAATAATGTCGGACAGAAAGATAGATCAAATTACCAGCCATTTTCCGGGGTAGATATCACTGATATAATTTTCAAAATCTGGAAACACTCCTAAACTTTAAGGCTGAGAATTTTAACGTATTAAAGCATTCATATAAAGTAGCTTGAAAAATAGTAAAATTTTCAGTCAAGGCTTTTTACTTTCAGAAGAAATTTGGATTTTCTACTAATTTGCTTTTAGTGGGAAGTGTTTATTTTCTTGGAAAGCTCTTGAAGTGTGTGCAAAAGAATTTTTTGGGTGAGAAAGAGTTTAATATTTTTACTCTTCAGATACATTCATTCTGTCACACTGACTGACAGAAGAGCTAAACAAAGCAATACCTTTGAGTATATGTGTCTTAACATGAAAGTACTACTGGTATAAGTTTTAGCCATTGCAAGGGTGCATATTATGGGTAGAAGTCTAAATTCTATTTGACATTCAATGAAAAGAGAGTTTAACATTCAGAATGTCATGGTCAGGATACAGCAATCATCCCAGAATACATAGGAAGATAAATGAGGTGTTGCATTGGAATCACGTCCAGATTTTCCAGTCCTGTTCTCATTCTTGAAAAGTATTACAACGACCACATCACATTTCTCCTGGTCTCACGCAGGTGGAAGATCTATTGCTGATTCTATGCAGTATTGAAATACAGAAAATAAAATAAAATCTCAGATTATGTGTTCTGATGAAGAGCAGACACACTCTCTTAATTGATGCCATTTTCTAATTCTTATTTATTCCTTCATGCTACAAGAAAAAAATAATTAAAATCCTTTTTCAGTGTCATTTAGCAGGCTTTTATGGCCCTATGTATATAGAGCACTTCATGTGTCATTTGTGGGGGTTGGTGATTGATACCCAGATACAGAATTGGCTTCCTTTGGTCTGCACTTGACATATTTAAGAACTGCAGGCTTCCCAGTCTTCCCCATATCTTCCCTTTATATATTGAAAACTAAGAAAAAAGAGGCAGATGTACAGGAGAAACAAGATGCTTGGTAAAGTAGAAGTTTGTTCTTTGGTTTATATTTTATGTTTATGGACTCCTTGGTAAGAGCTGCAGAGCCATGTGGATAAAACACTTCTTCAGAAAGCTAATGATTGTGCGTGTGGAGTTTCATTTCTTGTTTGTTATTGTGGTCTTTGCTCAAAGATTCGACCTATTTGATTGCTTTTTCGTAAGGGGGATGACTAGTTTGCTAGAGATCCAGGCAGGTGCTTACCAGTGGCTACAAAGACTTCAATACTCTCTTAATCTGACCCTATGGTATGGCAAAGTTGTGTAGAATTTCTGTACTCTAATTCCCCAGCTGTAAAATAGATATAATATCACAGCTTTACTTTATAGTGGTGATGCAGAAAACAATCATGCTAAAATCTCTGAGGTATTTAGTTATTATAGAAATAATGG
Organism: Mystacornis crossleyi; assembly: GCA_013400655.1. Taxonomy (NCBI): domain Eukaryota; kingdom Metazoa; phylum Chordata; class Aves; order Passeriformes; family Timaliidae; genus Mystacornis; species Mystacornis crossleyi. The sequence continues at coordinate 33,874 of VYZQ01000021.1, forward strand.
TTCAAAAATACATTAAAAAATTAGAAAAATGGATATTTCCCTCTGAATGGAATTTCATTTCTCTTTTGTGACTTTTGTTTTCTAATTTGATAAACATGGAGATGAAAGTATATGATTATTCTCTTCTTGAAAAGTTCGCAACATTGAGAGACGTGTGTGAGCATGTTTACAGGCTAATAAAAAAAGAAGGATCACCAAAGGTTAACATCAGGTTATATGAACTTAAATAAAGCAATGCCATATGACCTGCGGGACATGTACTGAGATATTCTAATGGCATGATGTTGCTTCACAGTAAAGTCATTAACCCCACAAGAATACTCCAAGTCTTTTTATATAAGGAGTAATTTTAAGTGATTCATTAAGGAGCTGACTATAAAAATAACAGTCCTAACTTACTTCATTAGAGTTCATCCTATTTAGTATAATTTATTTTATATCAAAGTTACTTTTTGTTGGCAAGATAGATAACATACTTCAATTAAGGTCTTCCTAATAAAGCAAGGTAGGTATAGTATAACATGCTTTACAAGGTATTTATCTTCAGGAGGTGTCTACTCTGTCTTCTGTGATAAAGAATTAATAACGTGACATAAAACAGATAATTGACTTGCCTTAGATAAAAGTATACCTTCATATGTTGTCATGAGGTTATGGGAAATTGCCCATATGCCCAATATGCCTTGATGACTGTTAAATAAAAAAATAAAACACCTTAAATTTGGAAGAGCAAAAAATAAAGAAATGCAAGAGGACCTCAAGGGCTTGAGGGTAGGTGCAATGAAAGAAAGGATTGGCAACAATCAAAGAATTATTGATGAAATAGGTTTCATGCATTCCTACATGAAGCTTATTGACGCTCGGTGTAGGCGTTGCCCAAGGCCCACCATGTCCGACTGCAGGCGCCCAGGTGGCCTGTAGCAGCTCAGCGGACAGTGCAGTGTCCTTTCCAGGATGCCAAGCTGTCACCCGATAGCAGTGTGCGTCCGCAGGAGCAAAGAAGCAGGAGGGATCTCTCGTGTGGGGCTCAGCAGGCTTTATTGCCAGGGTGTCCATGGATGAAAGACATGAATCTCAGGGCTTGCAGGGGTTTTTCTGAACAGGGGGAGGGCTAGCTCACAAACCAATGGGATAGGGGTGCATGGGCGGACTCAGGGAGAACTGACAATGGAACAGCCAACAGGGAGGATACAGAGGAGGGATTAGGGAGCAGGAACCAATGACACACCGAACACGGGAGAACTTTCTAGAGGGAAAGGTGTACCTTTGGCTGAATTGATCGGGACTCTCTGCCCAAGGGACGGGAGAGAGGGAGGAGAGGGAGAAGGAGTCGCCACCTAATAGGTGGGGGAAGGGGCATGGCCAACCTAAGGGGAGGAACATAATTCAGGGTAATGGTAAGCACAGAAGCTGGGGTACAGAGTAACTACTTACAACTACAGAAGGGGCTTACACAGAACTTGAAGGGAATAACTTGAACCAACCTGAGAAAACCTTCTGTAAATCATTCCCCAGCTTGCTCCCAAGCTGGGGTACTACAACAGCTTCTTTCTTCAATGCATCTTGATGCTTCTGTATTGAAGTGTTCTTCACTTCCTAAATCCACCTTTGAGGATCGTAGTGGCCCTAGAAACAGGAGAAGTGATACATTTTACTGAGTAGCATGAACAGCTGCCATCTAGTGAGCCAGGTCCTCTAGATTATAACTCTAAACCAGGTGAGGGTTGCATGTCAAAGGCAGATGTCATAAGGGGAGTACTGGTGTAGAGCTTTCATAAGCAGTTGGCTGTACTTGGGGTTAGGTGAAAGCCATCTCAGTTGTCTTGTAGCTGAGAGCTTTTCACTTGTAAAAAAAAAGTATTGAGTTCCTTTTGGGGAAAAAAAAAAAAAAAATTCCTGGATTTCTTTTTGGGTTTTTTACTATAGTAGAATACAGGCCAGAAGGCCAAGGAAAAACATGGCTTTCATGGAAATATTTAGTTCCTCTCCTCTTGTTCTTAAATCCATCTCTAAGTGGCTATTGTCTCCTTTCTTGCTGTTGTTAAAGGCTGTAGTGCTTGGCCTCTTCTGTCAAGAAACTACTGAAAAGCAGAGAGAATTGTCAATTCTCCTCTTTTGTTACTTCTGCCAAGTTCATACTGCTTGTATGCTTCTGTATTTTGTAAATATTATTTTTGTCAGCACTGTTGTCCCAAGACCAGTTTTTTCTTGGTTCTGTAGAAAATCCTAATGTGTCATGCTTACAAATAGATCTTCTGAAAATAGAAACTAATCTGAAGTTTTGCATGAATCAATATACTTCACTAGCTGAGCATAGCTTGTGACTTAGTGACTTTTTTTTTTTCCCATTTATTTTGATATCATGAGAGAATAATACTGAAAAATTCTGGTCTAAACGCTTGGTGTCATAGAGTTGATGTCAAGAAGGGTGTTAAAGTTCATGATTATTATGATAAACCTAAATAGATGTAATAACAGCAAAAAAGTATTTTTATAATCTAAAAAGCTTATTTTTTTGATAAACCAGTACACTATATTTTACATACTAGTTTTGCTAGGGATTTTAAGGCATAACTGTATTTTTCTGGCAGCCTGTAGCTGTGGAAGGTCTTTTTCCTGGGGGGGAGCAACCAATTGTACATGGCTGATGAAAAATCCAAAAATCTATAACAAATTGTGTTATGATTTTTTTTCATTTTACAAGCAAATAGATTTTGTAGGAGACTATAATTTTTGCCTTACATGGGAACAATCTCATTGTAAATATTTAATTTTAATTCAGCCATGAAAGCTCGAATGCCAGCTCAATGACTATGTAAATTTCCTAGTCAGAAGTTGGAAGCACTAATTACTGGCCTTTGTGCTTACAACTGACTTCAGAATCGTTCAATTCATTATGCTGCTTTCACAATAAATCCCATTAGCAAAGAAGCTTGTCATTCAAACTGACATCGTGCACTTTATCCTGATTAAGACAAAGAGTCAAGAAAGCTGACCCAGCAATGAATCTCTGACACTCTCCATGTTTAAAGGCCCTGGCAGTCCTCTGCTGGTAAAATCATCTGTAGTTTAAGACCGTGATTATGTAAGATTTCATGTATCTTAATTCCTCTTGGTTTCTACAGAATACCAGTTTCACAGTACTGACTACCCATAAAAAGGAGGTGATTGAGCAAATCACTACAGTGTTCATTCTATGTACAGTCTTACAGAATGCAACTTGCCTGCTGTTAGTAAGTCAGTGCCTTTTGCTAACTGAACTAACTGGCACCTTTTCCCCCATCTTTCACAACATCAGAGTTCCATTACTAGAGAGAGGCCATGGTATTGGTGATTTTCCCCTATCATAAACAATATCTGAATCTGTAAAACACTAATAATGCTTATTATTTAATTGATTTCCACCACCCCCCCTTCTAAATGGCTGATAAATTCAGATATATTACATCTTTGAGGCTCTTTCCTTCTCTTGGCCCCTGACTCCTTCAATGAAGTTGCCACAAACACCTTTGATACTATTCTGCATATTTGGGAGAAAAGAAATCTGACAAATGGAAAAATCCCTATTAAAAAAAAAAAAATTAAAAAACAACAAAATGGGTAAGACAAAATATCTGGATTAATAATTTTTAATGACTACTTCTCTTACACTAAATGTGAAGAATAATCTACATATCAAGTGACTTGAAAGTAATCAGGGTATGATAAAATATCAAGGTACATTTAAAGAAAAAATCTTTAGTATTGGGTTTTGACAGTTGTTTTTAATTATTTTCAAGTTTTATAATAGATTCCAAACATGTTTTGAAGCCTTTCTCTGAGAACATAAAGACTGGAAACTTAGTGTCGTTTTAAATGAGCCTTTCATGTAAACACTTTGTTTCAGTAAGCTGTTTTTAAGAAGAAGACCAAATATTTTAAGACCTACAGTATAATTATTAGAATTGTTGATATTATAACTGGGTCCAAATGTGGCACTCAGCTGATGTCAAGTATGCAGCAAGTATACAATGTGCATTAAATCAGTCATGACAACACACAATGCACTTCAGTAGTAAAGAATGAGAGATGTTTTCTGCAATTGAATGTAATATTGTTTGAAAATAATTGTTACTGCATAGAAGAGTTTCATCCCTACTCTCCCCCTCCCTAGTTCCTTTCTACTCTTCCCACCTGAGACCTGTGATAGATGTAAAGAAGCAGCATATTTATTTTTCTTACTTTCAATTTAAATAGCATTACAAGAATTTAGAAGAAGGGAAAAATATGTAGTGATGATGTACTGAGAGAGAGAGTAAAATAATAAATTGTGTTGTGGAAATCAAAGTCATTGTCCTATAGTAAGAGATAGCATTTCACTCTTTCTTCTTTCAGTAAAATTTAGCACATGTCAAATGCCCCGAAACTTATATTTGAGTTAAATTTTTGACTCTGCGCCAAACATTTGCCTTTTAATTTCAGCATTATCAGCTTACTAGCTACATATGATCACAAATAGAAAAATCACCATCTGTGGTAATGTCATTCATAATAAAGATATTGTCAGAAAGGATGTGGAAATATTCACTTGCTCTCATGATAAGCCAGTATCGTGGGAACTAAGTCATATACCACAATGTATTCAGTTCTTTTGGTGTGGAAATAAAATTTTCTCTCTTTTTTTTTCTTTTTTTTTTAAATTTTTTTTCATTTTCACCCTTCATCTCATCTGATAAACCTCCCCAACGAAAACAAAAAAAAACCCAAATAAATAAAGAAATTATCAAAACCCCATAACTCCCTCCCCCAAAAACCCAAATGCCCAAATCCATAACTCCAAAATATCTTTAAAACTGTACAGGTGTGGGGTTGAGGTTTTTTGGGGGATTCTTTTTCCCATGTCTGTTTCATAAGGGAAAAAAAAAATGATATCAAGTTGTGGATATGTTTTTCAGGATCAAATTTCTGGGGGTTTTAGTTAGTCATATGCCCTTGTCCTTCATATAACTTAGAGGAATCTGTAGTTCTTACAAGACACTTTTGACATAGCACAGAGAATTGAACCATTTCATTTATTCATGATCCTGTTCACCCACTTCAGTCAGACATCTATGCAGCCATTCTGTAACTGAAACCACAGTTTATGCACCACTGACTATTGCTGTGAATTTGTGGCCATTGATTTGTATAATTTGAGGTCACACTTCATGGTCCTCCAACTTCCCCTCTGAGGTTTGCTCCTGTGGTTGGGTGGCCTGTGGCTCTCAGTGGGTAGGGTATGTTGGTCTGCAACACATCTGCGACTCCACTTTCTGCACACTCAATTCGTATTCAGACCTTCTGAAACAAGCTGATGGTTCATCCTCAAGGAGCAGCTGCAAAAGTATTCAGTTCAAAGGATACTGTTAAAAACAACTGCAATTCCTTCTCAGTCTTATTAGAGCTGCTCTCTTTTTTACTCCAGTTCAAGCTAAGTCGTATGAAGAATTACCAGCTGTGCAGCATTGATTTGAACTGTAATAATCTGCTTGAAGTTTCACTTCCAAAACTAAGATGAAATCTGGGTATTTTTGCAGATGTCAATGTCAGCAGTTACTGTGTTTGTCCATAGGTTAAAGGTGAAAGGTTCAGTTCTCTTTTTTCTTCCAAACCCCTATCAAAACTTTTATGTCATGCAGAATCGTGGTGACCTTTCTTCCTTCCCATTAGAAATACAATGCAATTCCTGCATGCTCATGTGTGTGTTCAAACTATGACATACCTCAGAAAAGCAGCAAACTTACAAACTAGGAAATAATGTGCCATTAATTTTACAGTAAAGTCATTAGTTTTAGGTGAATTATACCATGAGTTCTGTTTACACAGTGAAACACTGGATGAAAAGGTCATTTGAGTGCAACATATGTTTCTTTTTTGCTTTGCCCTAATCCTCATTATTTCAAGTATCACTGTTCCAGAAAGAATGGATAAGTACATTTCAGTTGGTAGCTGTAAAAAATATTCTTGAACATAAGTGACTGCTTGCTTACAGATACACTATTTCTAGGTCTCTGGTCTGGAAAGTCCCATTGTACTCCCAAGACAGCTCCATCTATGAATATTGCTCTTGCAAGATTGAAATTCCACTTGTCCTCACAGCAAATGATGTTGCACCTTTACATGAAGGATGCTATATTGTATTTTTAGCTTGATATTGATCACATGAAGGTGTTATAAATGTTGCATGTGAGTACACGGTCATGCATTCCTATGTGGCAGGTAACAGCATGCCCTTTTAAACACAGGGTGTACCCTGGCTTTTCCCTTTGTGTATACAATCTAATTCACATTGGGTCTTACCTTTGAGGTTCTGAGGGTAAATAGTAGGGGATTTAACACAAATCTTGGCCTCGAGGTCACTTACACTCTGCCATGTAGATTCACTTGGTAGGTACTGCAACTCAGGTTTTGAAATAGTCAGGATTTTGATCAGTTGCATATGTGCTGGCTTTTCTGGAAATGCCTCTATCAATAGAGGAAATTGTGATGCTTTATTTTAAGCAATTAGTTCTATTTAGGCTCTGTTATGATCCCACTCTGACAGGGCTGAATCAATATATTTTGATGGCTCAGAATTTAATGCTTTGGAATTCCATGAGGAATTCTATGAGAAATTCTTCAGCAGCAATGCTTAGTTATGATTCAAGAAAAGTAAAAACAAAACAAAAGCCTAGTCTTTCTGAGAGATGAAAATTTAACTTTCAGAGCACCTCTAATAAACAGTGGCATTAGTTCAGTTTATGCAAAAGACACAGTCCTTCTTGAAGAGCAGTATTTTTCCACACTTTAAAATTTGCTTGCTTAGTTTGGTTAATACAGCCTCTCTTTTGCAAGGGAACTTCATATCTCTGTTCTCCCACCATGTTTGGCCTCAGTAAGACACCTTTTCTGTTAGGCTGAAGTAACTGATCAAGAGCTGCTCTCTGCTCTGCCAAGGCAAGAACCACTTGGATATCTCTATCTGAAAGGACACCAAAGAGAAGCTTAAGATTTCCCAGAAAACTGTTTTGTACACAGCATACATTAGTAAGCATGTCACAGGTTGTCTGCTGGCTGCAAAAGGAGATGCACTAGTTGTACTAGGGAGCAGGATGTGGAGTGGAGTATGAAAGACAGTTTCATGGTTGCTTTTTCTTTTTGGTTTTGCCTGTTTGGGACTGTTGTCTTTTGGGATCAAGATGGAATGGGACAGAATTTTTCAAGTGGTGTTTGTTTTGCTGTGGAGAGATGGGCTAATTGTTCCAGTTACTGCTTAAGGGAAGCTGAGGAGACTGAGAGCTGAACAGTTCCTGGCATAGAAAAGTCTGTGTATCTGTTGTGCTTTGTTAATTCTGTCTGACTCATGCTTTTGTTCTAATTGTTGCATTGAGGTACCATCTTGTTACATTTTTTATTTTTTTTATTTTTTCTTAAATATATTTAGTAGATATATGGTAAATCTTTTGGTCAAGGTAACCTGTAACAGCACAAAACTGTAACTGAATTATCTAGTTCTCTTTGTGATCTACAAGACACAAGAATCTTATATAGGTTCAAATCATGCTGCCTTGATTTCCCTGTCTGTCAAATGGAAATGAGATGTGTTGGAAAGATGTCTCATAAAAACCTTAAAATGATTTGAAGATGAGCATCCAGTGCAAGCACAAGATAGAAATTTTGAGGAAGATTCAGGAATAAAAAAGGAAATTGTAAAGATGCCAAACAGCATTACATACTCCCTATCTTCTCCAAAAGTAATCTGTCTTCCACTACCTTCTCATAGATTTTTTTTTTTCTTATTTTTCTTTTCATCCTTCTCCAGGTACCTTGAAAAAGCAGCTGTTTCTAGGTTTCAACAAGGCAGAGATGGTACCAATTACAAACTCTGACACATTTTACGTGTTGATACTGTGTGTTTGCCAAGTTGATCTCTTCAGCTGCACTGTACAGTTTAAGGTCTTTGCAGGGCATCTGTTTTTATTTTGTTCTCAAAAGGGTTTTAAATTTTATTTCCTATGGCACTAAGGTTATCTTCTCATAGTTCATCTATCAGTAATTTTTGAACCAGGTTGGAAGATGTGTAACCAGATTGTAACCAGATTTTAGATGTGATTGGAAGACATTCCCTTTCCCTCATCAATTAGTTGTACCTGTGAGGAAAAGGCAAGCAGCTATTAATATCATCAACTAGCTGTTTCCAAACACTCAACTTCTTTGACAAGTTCAGAGACAAATCCATGCTTCCAATAATCTATGGTATGATTATGTCCGGCAGAAATGTTCTTCCTTGTCTCTGAGGATGAAGACTCAATTGAAAGGAAGGTTAAAGAAGTAGATGCATATGGGTAAACAAGTTTGATCAGTTGAATGACTCTTTTTTTTTTGTCATTTCTGTCAAATATTTCCACTATGTCCTTTTTTTGTTATAGATTTGAGACCCTTTCCACCCTTTAGGGTTCTGGTTTTTATAGTTTTTACTTCCAAAAGCCCTCCATTTCCAGCCTTAATCATTGTCACACTTGAACGAGTTTCCACAGCTTCACTTAGGCCAAATACCTGTGTAATGGGTTGAACCTGCATGATTGACAAGTTTCTGAACCAATGGCTTTTGCAGTTTTGCATATAAAAAGCTCAGGCAGGGTGGGAATTTCCTCTTTGTCTTCTGGGCCTGAGGGCTGAGGAGTGGTCGAGGGTGGGGGGCCCCAAGGCCCAGGCCAGGTCTGGGCCAGGCCCTTCTCCTCGACCCCTCAGGGCGGCAGTGCGGGGCCGGCCCTCCCCTGCCAGGGCCGAGCTGTCCCTGCTCCGCAGGCAGCCTCTGGCTGAGGCC
>VYZQ01000021.1:43098-53980 GCA_013400655.1 Mystacornis crossleyi
TGCAGTCTGTGACTTAAGAAGAAAGGCCCACACCAGGCCATATATAATAGTTATGAGAAGTTAAGAGACTTGAAGTAAAGAATTTGTGCTTTAAGACTGAGATAACTCATTCTTAAAAATTAAAACCCCATTTTCTCCTATGGCCCGTGATTTTTGCAGTATGGGAAAACTGTGAAAAATTCATGGGAAAGATACCTTTTTCACTTTAACAGATTGTTTCTCTGGGCAGACTGTTAGTTTGTGAAAACTCTATGGCACAATAGAAGAAATGTCTTTTCCTAAAACATAAATAGACTTTTAAAAAATACAACTCTGACCAAAATACCATGTTCTTTGTTTTGTTTGCATTTATGAAAGGTTTATGGTAAAGAGAACATTGGTAAAGAAAAAAGTGTTTTAAAGGTTTACTTTAATTTCTCATCAATCCTTTTTCCATTCTGTTAATAATAAACTTTCTGTTATGTTACAACCGCTTAAGCATGAACCTTGTTTTGCCCTGAAATTTCCATACATTTTCCTCAGTGAATCCATATTCCACTTATACACATAGTTAGATTTAGTGTGTTTGGCATTTAAAGCAGCATCAAACCACAACAACCTGATAACTTTTTTCTGCCATTTTGTGAAAATCAAAATTGCATCTATTGAACAATCTGAAAAATGATTTTGTGCAAACTGGTCATGTCCCTAGCTATTTCTAAAATGCATCATGGGGTCTTTTTTAGGGGAAAAAAAAACAAACAAACAAACAACAAAAAAAAACAAAAACAAAAACAAAACAGTACAGACTTTATTGAAAATGATTGGGGGTTTTGGTGGAAATCTTGAACCCAATAACCTTTGAACAAACCTGATTTTTTTTTTCTACCAACAACTAAATCAGATGAATCCTTACTAACAATTTATTCCAGGCTTGCAAAGTAATTGCATGGACTTTGAGAACAGATCAGAAGAATGTTTTGCATGATTCTCCTAGTATCCAAATATTTCCTTTAAGGAATATACATGTGAAAAAGATAATTTGCTTGCCGTAAGAGAGTATTTCCTGTGTTTCACTATTTTCTACAAATCATTGCCTGAAATTCTTCATATTTTATCCCTCAGTAGGTTCAGAATTAATTTTCAATTGTTTCTCTTTATTTTTTTTCTCTCTTACGTCTTTTTATTTTTCCCTGTACAGAGAATTCTTCTCTGCTGTGTTATATTCCATCTCTGGTGAGGCAGAGTTATATAAACAATTTCAGAAATATTCAATTCTCATTGGAAATGAAGACAAGGAAATAAAAGTTAATGCAGGATTTGGGCTAGCGAAATAATAAACCAAAGTAAAGCTGTATAAAACCCCTTTGAATCTAGTAGACATTAAGTTACATTTCTATCACTTGTTTTCCATCATTAGACCTAAAAAGAAAATCTGGATTAATAATAGGTAAAATACAGAGTTCTATCAAGGACAAAAATACCTTTCATATCCCTGATTCCTTTTAGTTTCCCATGCTGTGTAGGTTCTTGTGGTATATTGTCAAGTCTCATTACACTTTATGAGGGTTCTTTGAATGAATGTTTCTAATCTAAGTGGGACAAGGTAATTCTTCAAGGGTTCAAATAAATTTCTTTCATGTAATGTTTTTTATTTTAGTTTAAAAATATTTTTGTTTGCTTTTTAAAAATATATATTAGTATTTTTAATATTGTTTAATTGACACAGCATTGAAATGAAAAGGAATAAGTAATACTGTAAATAGCTGGTTCCTGTATTTTTTAGTATATTTATCCACACTAATTTGCAAAGTCAGTGTTTTTGGTCGAGGTCAACCCAAATGGTTTGTTAAGAATTGTTGAAAGAAATCAACACAAAGGAAACCAATTCTTTTGTGGGCCGGTTAAGAAATGGTACTGGTCTTAGAATGAAATCCTGGGACTCTGCTTAAGCCTCATTGATTTTAAGTGGGAGTTGCTGGACCTATTGAAAGGAAAATAGATACCTTTGAATGTTGGCAACAAAGAAGCAGCTCCCATCTCTGTGCTACTCTAGTGACAAATGCTGGCTGGCTTCTCAGCACAAAAGAAAAGAGCTCTTTTAATAGACAGAGCTTATACTTGCAATTCTGATGCTGCCAAGCTTGAAAAGGAAAATCCTACCACCTCAACTTTCCTTAGTGCTGGTGTCAGTATGGCTTGTAGGTAATGAAGCAATGGACACATTGCAAATCTCTGCGTACAGAGGTGAAAAAATCAGGACTCAGCTTACAAAGACAGACAGCGATCCCTAACAGCAAAGTAAAAGCAATCATTGTGATATGAAACATCTCAGACAAATCCTGTGGAAATAAATTACTGTTGCCTTGCATTCCCCTATGGTAACAGCATCAAGACCCTTCAAATTTGATAGCTCAATATGGAGGAGTTTCTCAAAAAAAAATGAGGAATATGGGGATTTCTTAGAAGTAGTAGAAAATGAAACCAATATCACGGCAATTGCTGGATTCAAGCAAAGCCATGATTTACTTGGTCTGTTACACATTAAATCTGCATGGGCCATGAACTAATAGTGTTGGCCAGCAGGCAGCAGGACAAAGCAAAGATGGTTGCTGACTATAGGGATTGTAATCCCGCAGCCTCCCAATGCTGCTGGCAAAGGACGTGGGAAGAAGCTACTGGTAAAGGGCCAGTCGGTTCCCTTTGCTGAGCATGGAGAGAAGGAGGGTAAAGTCATAAGCAGGCTCACAGCAGATGATTAGGATAACAAGGGATCACCCCTGACTTTGATAGCAAATATGAGGACAGTTTACAATATTAATACTAGCACAGTCCTGCAAACTTGGCTTTCTTGTTTGGGGTGTGGTTATTTATTCCTTTTAATAGCTAAAATAGGCTATTGTGTAGATGTAGTGTCATATATTGTATAATGGAAGAAGGAAATGTTGGTGTCACATTAATCTAGTGTTATTCTTAATATGTAAGGGGATGCTATTGAATTTAATAATCTGTAGATGACCTAAATACTGTTTGGAGGAAGAAGCATTTCCTCATAATGGTGGTTTCAAACGATGGAGTGCTATCTCATCCCGGTCACTCCTCTACCAGTTATTTATGTTCACCCTTGAAAGCTGCTCCATTTGCAACTAGAAAGGCATATCCAAGCACTTTGTCCTGTGCTGGTTTTGTATATTAGTTTTCTTCATGAGTGTAAGTGCATAATACTCTCTGTACGTTACTGTTTGAGCCCCTTTACCCCTATGAAATTTCATTCTATGCATTGAGGAGATGCTTTTCAGGAACAAATTTCCTTCATGTTGAGTTTTTGTAAACATTTGAAGTACTTCTACAAAATATCAAAATTACCTTAATAGGATATTCTTAGGAGAAACAGGAAATGAATACACCANTATTTATGTTCACCCTTGAAAGCTGCTCCATTTGCAACTAGAAAGGCATATCCAAGCACTTTGTCCTGTGCTGGTTTTGTATATTAGTTTTCTTCATGAGTGTAAGTGCATAATACTCTCTGTACGTTACTGTTTGAGCCCCTTTACCCCTATGAAATTTCATTCTATGCATTGAGGAGATGCTTTTCAGGAACAAATTTCCTTCATGTTGAGTTTTTGTAAACATTTGAAGTACTTCTACAAAATATCAAAATTACCTTAATAGGATATTCTTAGGAGAAACAGGAAATGAATACACCATACTACTGTAACACCTTTTATTTTTTTCATACATAGGCTCTAACTTTCTTATTCATTTTCTGTTAAGTGTCATAGTAAAAACAGTGAAATATAAAAAACATTTTATGGGATTCATGAAAGCCTCCACTGGTTCAGTCCTCTAATTTACAAGACCAGTATGACTTTCAATTGCATACATGCAACTATTTATATATAAATCAATTTACTGATAGGATGTTGCAGAAGACAACAGTATTTCTGCCAAAAAAATATAAAATAATCACCTCTATTGTGATCATTGCAGCTTTGATTTACATCTAGTCACAAAGCAGAAGAGTAACATCATTGTACTATTGTGCGGGCTGTTGATGCCAGGCTGCAAAGAATTGTTCTATCATACTCATGTTGGATACTTTTTTTAAAGATTTTAAAACAATTTTTTGTTGGTAAATCTGCATGAATTCCAAAAGGCCTAAGATTTCAGTTCACTATTTCCCTAACCCCAATTCTTCTGCCTTGCGTATGACATCTAAAACTCATCACAGATTTTTTTACATTTTAAGGTTGTCCTTTGTAGTGGGACACGGACTCAGTGGTACTAAAGGTTTTTTCCCAACCTAAATGACCCAATGAATCTCTGTGAATATATTGTTTTGTATAACTTAAAGCACTTAAATATATAATTCAAACTCAAATGAATAGCTTAACTAATAGCAGGACTAGTGCAGTTATTCTTTTCTAACATTTTCTCAAAGCCTTTAGCACTTCCAGGAATTTTATCAATTCCAGCAACTCATGAACACTTTTGTAAAAGTGATGTGGGGTTTCTTGGGTTTTTTTTTTTTTGCTCTTTTTTTTTGTTTTGTTTTTTTTTGTTTGTTTGTTTGTTTTTGTTTTTGTTTTTGTTTTGTTTTTTACTCTGCAGAAACCAAGGTCAGTTAAACCCATGTTACTGCTATAATAAAAATAGAAATAACACACCCATTTCCTGAGGCTTTCTAAAATCAGAATGACTATCCATTACAGAGGAATACTTCCTAGCAGAAAATATTCAAGATGTTCCTTACTAACTAAATTTGTATGATTGTGCATTCAGGGAGCCATGAAATTCCAGGAGGATAACAAAAAGAACAAGGGCACTCAGCATGCTTTTCACAGCATTCTTGAAGATAGACACAAGAGGATGGGCTGTGCGAATATTAAATTTTAAAAGCTTCTTATACTCCAGGAAGCCCTTAAAACTATAAAAAATTTAAAGGATTTATAAAAACTATATATGCACAGTCTTCAAAAGAGCTTGAAATATGTTTGGAAAGATCAAAGAGGAATATCTTACATTATCATATGATGGGGGAAGGAGAAGGGAGGGAGAAGGGAGAATAAGTTTCTGGAGTTTGGTGTTGCAGGTGAAGAACAGAGCTGAGGATAAAGGTCTGCTTTTCACAGTCTTATCTGGCACACACTGTTTGCCATCTTCACTTTTTATATCTATCTTAGTGTTACTTAGAAAATTGTAGAAGGAGGTGGGGTGTGAAATGCCTGAACAACCCATGATATTCTGGGGAAAAGAAATGTGCCAGTTTTAGTGCTTGAATGGCTGTAATTATCATATTGTGGGCGAGAGTGCTGAAAGCTTAACATTTCAGTGAAGTATGGTAGGATTATACAATGCAAGATGTTGGTATGTACCGATAACTTACACATGATATAGTGTGTCATTAAAAGCAACAACAGAACACCCATTGCATTTAGGCTAAAACCATACGTGAAATTTAGGTATTTTCTAGAGATGCCTTTGTAAATGTTCCATGGAGTATTTACAATAGGCTTACACTGTGGCACTTGACTGTTCAAAGTGTTCCTTTGGTTTTACTATGGTGAGTGTACTGCCAAACTTGGGATTTCAGTACACTCACTGCTAAGCAATTACATCGTCTTTCAGGGTAATCAAGAAGCTATTTATTCAGCTTGTATCTTTCTCGCCTTTATTCTGTCTTTTTTTTTTTTCCCACCTTAATTTAAGGGGTGATGTCAGGTTAAATTTAGATCAAGTTTTATGTTTATGAAATTTTCTTTAAAAATATGAAACAAAAAAGCCACAAAAGCAAACCAAAAATATGCCATGTATTTGGTTTCCATGGCTAAACTTTGGTAGCAGAGGGGTTGCAGGGGTGACGTATGTGAGAAGCTGGCAGAAACTTCCTTCGTGTCCGGCAGAGCTAATGCCTGGCAGCTCCAAAGACAGATATGCCTCTGGTCAAGGCTGGGCCAAATAAAAAGGATGGTAATCTCTCTGTGATAACAGATTTAAGAAGAAGAGAAAGAAAAGTTACCGTGCAGTTGTAATTGAAACCAGAGAAGCCTGAAGTGAGAATATGTGAGAGGGACAACTCTGCAGAAACCAAGGTCAGTGCAGAAGGACAGGGAGGAAGTCCCCCAGGTGCCAGAGCTGAGATTCCCCTGCAGCCCCTGGTGCAGACCATGGCGAAGCACCTCTACCCTGTGTTGTGATGGCCCAGCCCACCTCTGGGCTGTGGCAGTCGAGTGCCAATCAAGCCCTTGCAATCCAGTGGGTGGATTTCCCTGCCCAGGACAGTGAGTCAGAGGATGGGTCGATGGGCAGCACTGAAGTCCAAGTCGCATCCCTCTGGGTGGCATCTTAGTCCAAACCGCCTCCCCCTTGTCCAGAAAGTTCTGTTATACTCGGTTCTCCATTGGCTTCCAGTTGTAACGCCTGCCTCCCTGTTCTCCCCATTGGTCAGGTTACAATTGTATCCTCCCCTTCAGTTGTATCCCAGTGGTTGTTTCCCCTTTCTCCGCCCCATTCTTCCCTACTATAAAAACCCCTGCACAGACCTTCCCTCTGCCTCTGGTCCCTGGACCCTGCAGTGATAATATATCTGCTGGAACCCGTACCAGAAGTCCCTCCCTAGTTCTTAGCCTCCGGGTGACACCAGCCACACCACTGGGCTTGTCTGTGTGTGCGCCTTCTCCCCCAAGGAGCCAGGAAGCAAGCTCATCTTTTGCCAGTTCCAGGCTGAGACACTTTCCCCCTGGGGACATCTGCAGAAAGGACGCTACGTCCCCTCCAACCAAGGGCATGACATCAGACAGCGTCACCCCTGCAGCCCATGGAGGTCAATGGAAGTGCAGAGATCCACCTGCAGCCCGTGGAGGAGACCCACACTGGAGCAGGTAGATGCCTGAGAGGAGGCTGTGAACCCATGAGGGGCCTGTGTTGGAGCAGGCTCCTGGCAGAGACACACAGACCCCATGGAGAGAGGAACCCACACTGAAGCAGGTTTCCTGATAGGACTTGTGACCCCTTGGAGCCATGTTGGAGCAGTTCATGGAGAACTGTTGCCCATGGAATGGGCTCACATTGGAGAAATTAATGGAGAACTATCTCCCACAGAAGGGACACCATGTTGGAGCAGAGGAAAGACTCTCCCTGAGCAGTGGCAGAAACAGTGTGGTAAACTGACCATAACCCTCATTCCCTGTCTCCCTGTGCCACTGGGGAAAGGAGATAGAGCTCGAAAGGAGAGAGTATCGTGGGAAAAGTGTTTTTAAAGTATTATTCTACTTCTCATTATCCTGCTCTGATTTTTATTAGCAATAAATTCAATTAATATTTCTAATTCAAGCCTGTTTTATCCATGATGGTATTTGGTGAGTGATTTTTCCCAGTCATTATCTCAACCCAGGAACCCTTTGTTATATTTCTCTCCCCTGTCCATCTGCAGAGGGGACTGATAAAGAGGATTTGGTGGGTCCCTGGCATCCAGCCAGGGTAAACCTAGTACAACAACCCCCACCTCCAACTGATGTGACACAAAGCAAAAACCTCAGTTATAACTGAAGTTCTTATGTGTTTGTAACTGAAATACTACATTGTTGGTTAAGTGTTGACATTAAAGATATTAAAAAAAAAATAAATAATTCACATTCATTTTCAAGAAGGTGGATGCAAGCAACCCTCCCCAAAAACAGCTATGAATTTCTCACAGTAACTTATTTCTGTGCACTCTTTCACTTTCTGTTTGTTGCTCTTTATGGATTTTTCCAAAACCATTTGTGGTTTGTGCTCAGATAGGTCACAATTGTTTTGTTTCCAGATTATCTTACCCAGAGAGAGAATGAATTTTGTTGGTTCAGAATTCAATTTATCCCAAACCCTGACAGCCAGTACCAATTGATGCTACTCTGTTCTGCTAAAAAAAACCAGTTTCTGCTTCTTCGGGTTTTCCATGTTGCTACTCTAAAATCTTCTATACCTGCTTATTGGTTTTTGTCTTGTCAGGTCTGAAGTCTTCCTTCAAAACATAAAGGGGCCATGAAGAGGGTGCCTCTTCTTCCACTACCTTCTGCACCAGAAGTCACGTAATAATTATTGGCATACACTGCGTTGAGTATGACAGATCCTCTAATTTGTCTGTGGTCGCTGCTTTTGAGACAGGCTCCTTGGTGCTTTGCAGTGAGGAGCCAGCAAGAATCTAAAAAGCTTTTTGAGCTTTTTGAGAGACAATAACTATCCAAACTAGATGTGAAACTGTAAGGAAACAAATAGGACCAGAATCTAGTTGCTTTCAGTGTCTGTTCCAAGCACATGTATATCAAAATTATTTAACCTGTAAGAGCCATATTTTGAGCTTTTATTGTCAGAGCATTGAAATGAGTAACTGCTTCGTAAAGGTGTTTAAATGCTTTATATACTTAATATGTCCACAAGGCTTTACATGATCTAGCGAGCTTTCCAAAGAGAGGTGCATTGCTTTATGATCCCATTTATTTCCTCTCTCATTTCCTCTCTCCTTGCGTTTAATGTTATCTTTCAAAAAACCTACAGCATTTTCCTCAAGAATGATTCAAACATATTTTGCAAAATGCATAATTTGGATTTATTAAAACTTGATGTAGTTCTATTAAGTAGCCTCTGAAAATAGGTATGTGCATGTAGAGTTGCATATTTGTAGCTTCCCTATGAGGAATACAGAAGTGCTGCACATCTTATTTATAAGCTCTATCTTGAATTCTTTCTGCAACTAAGACTCCCACTGAAGCCATCAAGCAAGTTACTTTTACAAGGAATGCAGACTCCTACTCAAAGTGAATATTTCTTGTTATAGACCAAGCTAGGGGATGCTGAGGGAATGCTTAGTTTTGCCTTTAAAAGTTACAATAAAGTTTTGAGCTCTGAGCAGTAGCATTACAGGAGAAGAGTAAGGGTATGCAATGAACAATAATGTAGCACTTCTCTGAATAAGTAGCAAGCTAATTCACTTCTCATCAAATGCCTCATAATCAAATTATTGGATGATTTGTGGGAAAAAAAAAAAGGTGATTTCTGTAAACAAATAGGCGGAAAAAAGGAAACAAAATATCAAACTGTCTGTGTCAAGGTGTGGCTTTAGTTCCTTAGCCTGAACACTCTTACAGAGATGACACACTAGGTGAGCTTATTTGTGTTTGATTTAGGCATATACTTTTTTTTTGCTGCCAACAAAGACTCTTATGAGAGGCTCTTGTAATCTTTCTGTCCCAAGTTACTATTTGACTGTTTACTGTGTCAACATAATGTTGTGCTCTCATTATTCATACATTTTGAAACATGTGAAGTCTAAATGCATTATTTAAAAAAACAAAAAAGCAAACATACTATTGAAATATTTTGAAATTTGAAAGCAGTTTTGGCTTTACCAGATAAGAATTGTTAGTTGCCATAGTAACAAAATTATCCAAGAGGGAATTAAACATCATTACAATCATTCTTAAGTATTGAATAGCTGCTCAAATTTTTGCCTCTTGACATATTGCAAATCTAAAAGTTCATAACTCTGTTGTGGCAAGACAATCAAAATGGCTCTTGGGTTTTTTCCTCTACCAGCTTGCTCTGACATACAACTGTTTAGCAGCCTTCTCAGACATAACAGCCAGAATAACAAATTAAAGTTCAGTGAAAGTTTTTCTAGTGTTCAGAAACAATAAGGAGCCCTTGCCTTTTGTTCATGCCTTTTGTCATCATGCATTTTGTTCATGCCCTTGATCATCAAGCCAAATTCCTGTTAGTAATATCCTTTCACTGAATATGCAGAGTGAAAGATAATGGGCAGTATCTTAACTCTATTAGCACAAAAAATTTTATGACAGTTATCAATTATATAGAACTAGCTGGTGTGTATAAGACACTAATTGATTTGTATTGGGTTTGGATGGCCAGGTTTTGGTAGCAGTGGGGGCTGCAGGAACAGTTTCGGCAAGAAGCTGCTGGAAGCTTCACCCCATCTGACAGAGCCAATGCCAGCCAGCTCCAAGATGGACACAGCACTGGCCACAGCCAAGACCATCACCAATGGTGGTAACACCTCTGCAGTAACAGATTTAAGAAAGGGGTGAAGTTACTGCTCAGGAGCGAATTCAGCCAGAGAAAGGAGGAGTGAAAATATGTGAGAGAAACTGCTCTGCAGACATGGAGGTCAGGGAAGAAGGAGGGGGAGGAGGTGTTCAAGATGCTGGAGCAGAGATTCTCCTGCTCAGCCCATAGTGCACACCATGGTGATGCAGACTTTCTCCTGTAGTCCCTTAATATCCACAAGCGAGCAGATACCATCTGCAGCCTCCGGAGGATACCACATCAGTGCAGGTGGATGCCCAAAGGAGGTTATGACCCCTTGAGAAGTCCACGCTGGAATAGGCTTCTGGCAGGACTTTTGGAAAGAGTCCATGCTAGAGCAGGTTTGCTGGCAAGACTTGTGACCCCGTGGGGAATAATCCTGAAGCTATCTATCCCTGAAGGACTGCACCTTGTGTAAGGAACCCACACTGGATGAGTTTGTGAAGAACTGTGAAGAGCCCATGGGAAGGACTCACACTGGAGAAGTTCACAGACAACTGTCTCTTGTAGGAGGGGAGTAAGGGAAGAGTGTGAAGAGGAAGTAGGGCGGTTCTGACACTTCTATTTCTATAAACTTTTCAGTTGTGTTCTAAACTTCTGTCCAACAAGGTGTGTGTATTGGTTAACTGTGCAGTGCACGTATAGAGACTTCAGCTAGCTCTGAACCTGATGAATGCAGTGTGAAGTGTTTCACAACACTGGGATGCAGAGCTACAGGAAATATATTTTTGGGAGGTCTCAGCTTCCTCCACCTCTGCTGAGAAGGTAGCCATCTGTTAAAAGCTCTTTTACAGAACTGAACAGGGATCTTAGTTCTCTC